>VWZF01002812.1:0-68150 GCA_013396755.1 Sclerurus mexicanus
TCTAAACCAAAACCACTACACTTAAGGAGTCAAATAAATCCCAAATGGAATGATCCTCCAGTGCCGACAGAAGAGGGAGCTCATATTAACCACTCTGCTCTCTTAGAAGCCTCAGGTAGTTATGTAGTTTCATTAAGGTGGATCTGGCCTTTGTATCAACTGGACACAAGTAGGCAACTTTATTCAGCTCACAGTCTTCCATGAAGGTAGACTTCTAATTCCTTAAAAAATAATATATTGGAATAACTGCCACTTTAAGGAGAAAGGTGAGAGGTAATTCCTGTCTTCTTGTCCTTCCCTCTTCTTCACAGAATTTTCCATTCTTTTGGGAATTAGAGTGCTCAATTAGGAATATAGATTCAAGGATTTGTTTTTTTGTGTTTAAGTGCAATACTCATTACAAGCCCTTTGGGAGAGTTCCTTAAATCACAGCCTGCACAGCTTTGCTCACTCTTTTCTTCCCATATTCAGGGCAGCCCCTGTCATGCTGTTACGTGATGCAGAACTGCTCATAAAACAGAAGGGAGGGAGAGAAACTCCTCTCCTGCAGAATAGCTTACAACTGCAAAAATTGGCCCTTTGAAGGATCCTAGGAATTTCTAGTGTTTGCCATGAATGTAGGTTTCAGTAAATGTAAAAATCAAGCTAATATACTATATTTCTCATTAATTCAATGAAGCACAGTGCAGCCTCCTTTGAAGTTAATTGAAGAGCCTTGGCCTCCATTGATTCTGGTTTCAGTTTTGGTTTGGCAGTAAATCTTCAAACTGAGTGAGTTGTGGCTGCTGTAGTTCTTATTTCATTGCTATGGAAAATTCTCATTGTACCCACAAACAGATAATAAGTGCTGAAAAATGCCTCATTACTAGGTCATATTTTCCTGACAGAGAAGATAATTTGCACATACCACTATTTTCTGGGGGTAAAGCTAGAATTCCTCAGTTTTGGCTTTTTCCCAGTTGATGTCATGAAACTGCCCATAAAACCAGATAGCAAAGTTTTTCAACCAGGACATACTTGCTGACAGTTTTACAATGTCTGACTAGGAACTAGAAGGTACATGGAAGTAGTCGACATGAATTTATGATGGAATAGCCATGTTTGGCCAGTGACAATGAAGTGATTTGTTTGGTGGATGAAGGAAGAACAGTGGCTGCTGCTTGCCTTGACTTTGGCAAGGCCTTTGACACTGTAACATAATATACAAAGTGTTGGAATACAGATTAGAGAAACAGGCAGTGAGGTGTACTGAAACCTGACTGACCTGCTGGGCTCAGAGACTTTGTGATCAGTCCAGCCAGAGGGTAATCATGAGTTAAGGAGCCCAGGTGTCAGTACTGGCATCAGTGCTGTTAAACATTTCCCTGACTGACCTGGACCATGGGACTGAGTACAGCCTCAGCCATTCACGCATGACACAAAATTGGGAGAACTGGTTAATACACCAGGTAGATGTGCTACCAGTCAGAGGGACCTGGACAATTCAGGTCATAGAATCAAACTGACAAGAAGCTCATCAAGTTGAACACAGGGAAATTCCAAGTCCTGCATGTAGGCAGGAAAAATCCAACACATCAGCACAAGCTGGATGGGAGTCAACCAACTGGAAAGCATCTTTGCAAGGAAGAACCTGGGGGTCCTGGTGCACCAGTTGCACATGAGAAAGGAATATGCCCTCCTGACAAAGAAGGCCAGCAGGCAGCAGAACATCACCAGCAGAGGAGGGAGGTATTCCTTCCTCTCTGTTCAGCACTGGTGAGACACATTTGCAGTGCTGTTTCCAGTTATGGGTCTCCTAGTACAGACATGGACATATTGGACTGAGGGCAGTGAAACACCACAGATATGGTAATGGATCGGAGCATCCAATAGATGAGAAGAGGCTGAGGGGGCTGGGACTATTCAGCCTGGACAAGAGTAGGCTCAGGGTATGTCATCAATGTATATAAATAGCTGATGGCTGAAGTAACGAAGACAGAAGCAGATTCTTCTTAGTCATAACGAATGACAGGACAAGAGACAATGGACACATAGAGGATGCTCCATTTAAGCACAAGATAAAGGAATTTTATTGTAATGATAGTCAAAAAGTGAAGCAACTTTCCTAGGGAGGTTGTGGAGGCTTCATCTGTGGAGATACCAAAAATCCAACTGGATATGGACCAGGGCATCCTGCTGTAACTACCCCTATTTAAGGTTAGACAATTGGTCCTTTCTAGCCCTATTCATTCTGTGTTTCTGTGATCTTTCTGTCTTCTGACTTTTGTATTGGCAAGCTTTCATAGCTCCTTGCTGTTGTACTTCTTTTTCATGCATTCCAGTCAAGTGGTACCACAGTCCACACTGCTTACACTTGGAAAAAGAGTCTGTGTGCCAAAGCTCAGCTTCCTTTTTATAAGTCCTAAATCTCAGGAATTTGATTCTGACATAGACTTCTTTATTATGCCCTTTGATGGGTTCACTCTGGTTCTGTCTGTATAGAGACTGGTCATTCTTCACACATTGCTTTTTAATTTTGGTCACTTTTCCTTCCCCCTTTAAACAGTACAAGCTTCTAAAACATTTCATAGACATTAAAGTAAGTTTTAGCAGTGTAAAAATTCAGATAAACGTAAGGATATGGAAATACTTATAGAAGAAATACATAAATATGTAGAAGCAGTTTATTTGATAGAAAAAGGTCATGTTGAAAAAGGGTCACAAAGTTGATTAGAGGGAGGGAGCACCTCTCCTACAAGGAAAGGCTGAGAGAATTGTGATTGTTCAGCCTGGAGAAGAGAAGCTTTGGGGTGACCTCATTGTGGCCTTGCAGTGCCTGAAGGGAACCTGCAAGAAAGATGGAGAGAGACTATTGACAAGGGGCTGGAGGGACAGGACAAGGGGGAATGACTTCAAATTGACAGAGAGTAGGTTTAGTTTGGATATTGGGAAGGAATGAAGACTTGGGTACCATGACTTGATTTTATATTTATTTTTTCAGCGATTGACTTGAGCATTATCTCATCTCCTTATGTGAAAGCTTACTTTCATGTGTTCATAATTAAATGTTGCGTGTTCATGAATAGTTTATTTCTATAGTAGTACTTAGTTAGGTAGACTAGAGTTATCACTGCAAGACTACACTTACAGTGGTATTTCATATTCCAAAATACCTCTTCTGGAAGGAAAGGCTGGGAGAGATGGGATTGTTCAGCCTGGAGAAGAGAAGCTTTGGGGTGACCTCATTTTGGCCTTGCAGTGCCTGAAGGGAACCTGCAAGAAAGATGGGGAGAGACTATTGACAAGGGTCTGGAGGGACAGGACAAGGGGAATTGCTTCACACTGACAGAGGGGTCCCTGGTTAGATGGGATATTGGGAAGAAATTATTCCCTGTGAGGGTGGGACGGCCCTGGCACAGGTTTCCCAGAGAAGCTGTGGCTGCCCAATCCTTGGAAGTGTCCAAGGCCAGGTTGGACGGGGCTTGGAGCAACTTGGGCTGGTGGAAGGAGTCCCTGCCCATGGCAGGGGTAGAATGAGGTGGTCTTTAAGGTCCCTTCCAACCCAAACCATTCTGGGATTCTGTTGTTCTATTCTATTCTATGTTAAATTGTAAGTTTATGGCCTAGCAATTGATAAAAGGGAAAAAAATACGATTTTTAATAGCTGAGATGATAATAAAAAACAGAATATCACATGCTTTTCATGCTGTATTTATAAATGTAAACAGTTCTGCCAAATACTCTATTCAGTTGGAACGTTCCTGGCATTTATATGACATTTTCACAATTTGTCTCCAGCTCAATTATTTTGTGAAGCTTCACCATGTTTCTGGTTCCCATTCTGAGCTCAGGGATGAGCTCTGACATGATGTACATACACTACTGGTGCCTGAGAGAAACTCCAGGTGCAAACAGGAGTGGAAATCTGGGCACCGAACATACTTTACAGTCAAACTATGAGGAGTGAATGGAGCTTATGAATTTATATACTGAGGGATTTGCAGAGCTGGCATTTTCAGCATCACACGTGTGTACTTCAAATTGCTTTAGTGGGTCTTGCCTCAGCTGTCTCCATTTTCCAGGATGCTTCCCTCCTCAGGAAGTCACAGAAATTCCTCAGAGCATGAAGCCATATGTGTACAGCCTTAATGGTTTGAGTTTAACGAGCAATCAAGCATGGCCTGATGTAAGTTTTGCTGGTAAATTCTATTGTAATAAGAAAATAAGACCAACAGTGTATCTCTGAGACTGTATTAATGCATCCTTGAAGATGCAGAGTGAATTTAATTCGAGATTCAGTTTGGTGTTTGTTTTTTTTCTTTTAATGGGACCTGGTATTCTGAACAGCATGAAGAATATAATGCAATGAATTCTGATTGATAATCAATGGATGCTCTAGTGAACTTATTACATGAAAACACAACAGACCACCTGACACTTCAGTGCATATCTTTCCTTTTTGAAGTACGCTGCCTTCCGGGCTTGCATTCTCCTTTCCTTTGCTTCTTTCCCCAGGGGACTGGGAGATTGAATTTAATGGTTAGCTGAGCAAGGATGAGCTGAACTCCACTCATGTTAAGTTAATCACTGTTCTCAATGAGAAAACCTATTTTGGAAGTGTTTACATACCTTGTTTAGTCCAGTAAATGGAAAAAAAGGGATTGTTTTGAGACCTTTTACTGGTCATGTATAACTTTAATTGAGTCCAAACATCAATGGTTAAGGATTTGCAGAATCTTTGATGGGTTGTCTTAAGATTTTGAATCATTTGAAATCATGAGACAAATTTAACATTGCTTATGTAATAGGTGCATCTGCTTTTTACTTGGCATGATTTTAAATGTCACAATTGTTTACATGATACATTCCTAATGGTTACATATATTTAATTGTAATGAAGCATAGGATTTCATGATTAATTCTTTATGTGAATTCTGTTGGACCAGGCTGTGATATCATCATGAAGAACATGCTAAGGACATAGCATGAGTAGCTGTCATCCTTTAGTTAGAACCCAATATCAGTGATTAAATTCTACCAAAAGCTAACAGGAATATGATTAATGGGTATTATGGGGACAAGAAACCTGAGCAACTCAAACCTGACCTAAGAGTGGAAGTGCATGATGTTGCTGAACTGAGGCCTTAAGCAAACCCTTTTCCTGCCCTGTTTTTCAGCCATTACTTTGACGCAGTGCTTTTCTAACTCCACAGAGAGGTGATTCAAGTCACTAGCTAAATGCATGAGTTTTCTCACCTTTCGTATTACTTCATCATTTCAGCTGTATTATCTAACTGTATTCGTGTGGAAAGAACACAAGCAAAGCCCAGGAAACAACAGTAAAACAAAGAAAACATTCTCACACCTTGGGCTACTAAGGACGAAGTGAAGCTCTTAATACCTAAGCATAATCCTTAACTTTCAATACCAAAATGTTTAAGTTGAAGATTAGAAATAGTGCATACTGCTTCCTGCACCAGGACAAGGAATATGGCCAGTACCACCACTGCAGAAAAGCCATGACAGTTGTTTAGGTCTCAGATAATCCTGAAGAAATAAGTAATTATTAGATGATTATGTCTGAAGATGCTTCCCGGGCATGAATGAGAAACAGGAATGAAGTTTCCTTTCCTCCAGGCTTTAAATGAGACCAAGTTATTTCCCTAGTCAAGCTGTGTTGTAACTGATACTTCCCAAACTGCAATTTTATCAGAATGATAGTGCATGGTTAAACCAGCAACTGCTGGTTACATTTAGTGTAACCTTTGCTGCTGTTAATTGAGAGTGTGCATTGCTTAGACAGCTTGGAATTAGAATTAGGCAGAGGGATCTTTCAAAGTAAAGAAAAGCTTAATTTTGAGTCCAGTTAGAGGTAAGGACAATCTTCTTTAGCCCATCTCAGTGTGCTCTGTCAGTGAAACTTAGTTCAAGTCTCCAATTACTTGATTCCTGGATATTTCTTTTGAACGGGCAAGATAGCAGATAGCAGGGGAGGGGTCATCAAAATGTAAAAAGCTATTTAAAATCATCATCATCATGGCTAGGCTTTGTGAGTGAAAATTTGGGAAGGGCTTTACCCATACGTGCTGCAAGCTCACTGATGGCTAAAAGGGCCAATGCAAGATAGGCAAGTCCGATTGCAAAAGGCACAGTGGAAAGTCTCCATCAGCGGTATTGGCAAGACACGGTTCTTCCTGCGTTATACTTAAAATAATTATTGTCCAAATAACATGTGTATTTGGACATAATTTTTCCCCTGATATAATGGATCTAATCTATCCATATATCCATGTGATGGATATCCATATAATGGATCTAATCCTCCATAAAGTCAATCACTTCTTTTTTTGGGTAGTCTTCATTCCTTTCACTCTAATGGGAGGTGATGCATTACATTTAGGCTTCATAAATATCCTGTTTCCAAATGAGGAATATCTAAAATTAATTGGGAAAAAGAAATAGGAAAAATATCAGGTGATCACCCACAGTCTGATAAAAGACAGTACATTCACAGTCAGGATCACTAGACATATACAACTATAAATTTGATGGAAATCTTGTAAAATCTAATTCCATGCGTGACCGTATTATTATAAATTAATGCAGGAGCAGTTCATATTCCATAAGAATACAGGGAGAAAAAAATGTATTTCTCTTCCTATGTGTGTCTAGAATATATTATTGGATATTGATCTGAGTATTTATTAATTTCCTTTATTTTTTAATGTGTTTGCAGATGTTAATTATTTAAACAGCTTGAATTTCAAACAAGAATCTCTACACCAGAGTGAGCAAATAGGAGCAATTGCTTACCTTGGAGTCAGTTCTCAACCTCACAACTGCATGCTTAGGCTGCATCCTGGATCGAAGTACACCCAGGTCACTTTAAAAGCAAGTCCCTTTCAGATCCATGGTCCCCTCCCGTCATCTGCCAAAACTGCATTTTCTTCCACCTTTATCTAAACCTTGGATGCTTCCTGGATCAGGTATCAAAGTTCTTTCTTTAAAAGTTGTAACAAAAATAAGGTGATTGGAATAACCCTCACTCCTAAAGTCACTTGAGGGTTTCCCATTATCATAAGACATTTTTCATGATGTTTATTAAAGAAACTTCAGATCCAGAGATGTTTTTGCCTGCTTTTTTTAAAAGGCAATAGTTTCAGCGATTAGAAAGGTTTTGTAAGTGGCTTGTACTGAAAACACTGAGTTAAAGCTTATGAATCTTTTAAACTGGTAGTTTAATAAGCATTAGAATAAAAGGCTTCTGAGGAAGTGAGAAGTAGATCCCATCTGGCTGCTAACGTAATGTAAGAACAGTCAACCAGACAGTCTGTGCCTCTTCAAACCAAGTTGTCCTTACAAAGGGGGTAGGACTGGGAGGAGCTGCTGGTAGAAGAGATTTGTCTGAGGATTAGGCAGAGCAGATGTAACAGAACAGGATACAGCACTTATAAAAAAAAAAAAAAAAAAAAAATTTAAAAAGTCACAAACTTTCAAAATCTCATCTTTACATCTCGTTTCATTATTGACTCTGCATTTCCTGTCACTAGATATGCCAAATTACTGTTTCTAAGATGTAGATGATACAATTATCTCCAAGTGAAATTAAGTTTCTCAAGCAGTCCTTCATTTGACTTTCTTATCTTATTTCCTTTCTCACTCTTTCATGTATAAATATGACATGTTGTAAATTTTGATGGAGGAAGCCACCCAAAGCAATTTCTAGCTAAGGGTCAGATATGGGGATATTTTTATATGTCTTTGGAGTTTTATAAGTAATTTTAACTCATTTCCTTTGTTTCTACAGAAGGAAAATTGAAGAGAATATGTTAGTGGATATTAAAAAATAAAATACAATGAACCCCATATATCCAATTTAAGTGTTTCAGATATGAAAACTAGATATATTTGGAAAGCAGGAAGTGCCTTTCATGAATGCTTCATGGTTCACATATTTTATTTCTGATTCAGGATGCAGAAAAGGTGAGGCATAGCTTCCAGAAAGGATTACTCTACTGGTAAAAGAGACAGTTTTCCATGGATCTTACTAGGAATTGCACTGAAGTAGCATCATACAGCTGGAGGCAGCTCTGCAAATGGAGTCTCACCACAGACCAGAATATTGTATGTAATAATTCATAAATGTAAAACTATACTTTATCCAAGGGAAAATAATTCTAACATGGTAAAATTTCTAAGCAGTTCTAGTTAAAAGGGAGCAAATTCTTAAATATGTAAGTGAACTAAGTGACATAAAGACACTTTACAGAAGTAAGGCATAATTTGGAAACAGGCTGAATGAGTTGTAAGTAGAAATAAATGTTTATAAGTGTCTTTTTGAATGTTTTCTAATAATTCTTAGGGGGAAGATGGTGGTGAAAAGATAGATTAATTTACATAAAACATTAGGTTAGAAATTTCCTTACTAATGGAAGAAGGGACTGTTGTGGCTAGTAATGACAAATTATAATTGTTGGGAGCAACCTTCTGACACTCCACATACAGAAAAGATGACAAAAATGTTTTCCATGGGCTTGTAGGTGCCAGCAGAACTATTTTGTGGGCAGATCTGTGACTGGGTGTGGAAGACAACAGGAGATCTCAGGGTTTGTGCTCATTGATCAGGGTTGTTATCCCCACTGGAATCAGAAGGGAGTATGAGAGGCTAGAAAGGTGACTTTGTGGTTGTTTTTGCTTCATTGTACAAGCAGAGTTTCCAGTACTTTTTGCTATTTTTTTCCCAACTATAAAAGATAAGGCGCAAAATGTAAATCATGCACTTGACATTGAGTTTTCCAGTAAATCCTCATATGCTTTCATATGGACAGTTTTTGTTCTGATCTAAGAGAATTGTTGAGTGTATTTTGAAAGAAAAAAAATATTTTTCTTGAGTTAATTAATAGAGAGCTGGAGGACAGACTCTAAGCAACACACAACCTTATGTGTCATACAGATGAGTGCAGAGTATTTCTATTGTTTTTCTGAAGGTTAAAAATACTATTCTACTGAAAAGGCAAAAGTACCTCTTTCTCTTAGTTATAGTTGCAAATGAACTAGTGAAACAAATACTAATTCTTTAGCTAAAGTGTAAGCATGGTCCCATTTTGGACTTAAAATGGATACAGACCTTTTAATTCCAATTGGTCACAACTGGAGAGCATTGAAAGAATTTTGTGTTGTTCTTCAGATTGAATTCTGTGCAATACATGCACGGGTTTTAAGATATGTAAAGCTTGCATATCAGGTGGTCATTCAAGGTATGTTAGTAGCAATTGGTATAATCTGTTACTGATATGGCTATATATATTCATGAGCTCTTAAAAATGATAAGCAAACGCTTTAAGAAGTGTTAGCATGTTTGGTCAATTTTTCAATGGTCAAAATATCCCCCTTTTTTTATATCTTGTCTATATCACAAATATACCTCATCCTCAAGTGTATTTTGAACATGCAGAATTAATACATTTATAATTCCATTGGTTCTACCTTTATCTTTTTAACAAAAGATGACCTGTGAATACTGAACTGCAGGAATGCATGAGAAAACAAAAGAAAGGAATAATTTGTAATATTGTCATAAGTAGTGGGATTTTTTTTAATAGAAATAAAAACAGATGAATGGATGTTATAGATGCATGAAATAAAGATTCTTACTCTCATTTTCAGTTTGTTTTCTATTTTTTTATAACTATATATTCTGTTGTTCCTTATTCTGTATAATGTATATATTCTTTTTTTCTCTTAGTTACATATTTAGATAGCAAATCAAAACACTTACTCTGTCCCTAGCTGAAAAGAGTATTCAGAGTTTCTTAAATCATTAACTAAAGCATACTGGAAAACTATTTAACCAGTACAAACTCTTAAAGTGACAGCTATATTATAAAAATGCTATTCGTTTCAATGATTTTCAGTCTAAATGTAAGAACAACTGCCTTCTGACTCCAGAGTTCAAGGACACAAGAAATGCCTCACAGAAAAAGTTCTTTCAATGGACTCTTGCTGTCTCCCTCATGATGTCAAAATTAATTAAGTTGACTGTACATGCAAAAAACAACCTCCCCTGTTATTTGAGTAACCTCTCCCAGCATGGCCAAGTCATTACTATGGCAACCAATCATTCCCAAATCCATCAGTACTGTAGTGACATGCATGATCCATCTTCTGTTATTATTTACGATCGATCCTCATGGAAACATTAGTTATTTGTGGGTTGCACAAGAGTCTGAGAATACAGGTGTATTTAAGTTGTATACAAGGGTGTCCCACAAGACTCAGATGCCCATGATGTTTCCATGGCACAGCATTATTTGCTGTTTCAACAGCTCATCTACCAGTATGAAGCAATAGCAAACATTAGAAGGTTAATAATGGCACACTGAATAAAATGGATAAACTAAGACACAGCATGAAGTAGGGGAAAGCAGGTAGTAACATGGTCATCATCAACACATCCCTGACAGCTGCACTGCTTCTCTCTAGACTGAAAATTGCTAACCAGCAATTTGATACTTATCACCTAGAAATTATAAAGTACAGTCATTTATCAATGCATATAACCCCCTATTAGGTTGCCCTCTAGTTACGGAATTTGGAAGCAGCAAAAGCAGAAATGGCTGAAATGAGTTTCGTGTCACATCTTGTCTTAGCCCTCACAAGGAAAAAGCAATTTTGATTATTCAAAATACCAGAGAATTTTCCACTTATGCCCCTTATTACTAAAAATCAAATAAATCCCTTCTGTTGAGGGGATTGCTAATACCTGTGCTGTCTTTCAATGTTTTGCCTAATCAGCCAGTAGCAATCTTTTTATTCCGTCTTCCAGAGCCAGTATTGAGCTAGTTCCTCTTCATTCTGGATTGCTGTAGTGTTTTCCCATGAATCTTTATAGAGCTGTGTGTAGTTTCACCTACCTCAGAAGTTGATAATCTGTCTGCTTAGAGGTGAATGAATGTCAATCTATACATCAGGCACCTCTTGGACTGCAAGATAAATTAGAAATTGCAATTATTTTTCTGTGGTTCAACTTCTAAGTGTGCAAATATTCTGGAAATGAGTGTAAGGGGAGGGATTTAATATAACTCTATACAACTACCTGCTTATAGATCATAGAATCACAGAATTGTTTGGGCTGGAAGAGCCTCTAAAGCTTACCCAGTCCCACCCCCTGCCATAGGTAGGGACACCTTCCACTAGCCCAGGTTGCTCCAAGCCCCACCCAACCTGGCCTTGGACACTTCCAGGGATGGGGCAGCCACAGCTTCTCTGGGCAACCTGTGCCAGGGCGTATCTAGCCTCACAGGGAATAATTTCTTCCCAATATCCCATCTAACCAGGGTCACTTCTTTCAGAGTGAAGCCATTCCCCCTTGTCCTGTCCCTTCAGCCTCTTGTCAATAGTCTCCATCTTTCTTGCAGGTTCCCTTCAGGCACTGCAAGGCCAAAATGAAGTCACCCCAAAGCTTCTCTTCTCCAGGCTGGACAATCCCATCTCTCCCAGCCTTTCCTCCCAGCAGAGCTGCTCCATCCCTCTGACCATCCTGCTGCCTCCTCTGGACTCGTTCCAGCAGTTCCATGTCCTTGCTGTGCTGGGCCCCAGGGTTGGAGTCAGTACTTGTTATGGCCTTCTTCTGTCATGGTGTAAATTGTTTCATTTTGGTGTCTTCTCTTGGGAATTTTCCACAGCCTTACTTTTTTCTTGGTAGTGGTGGTTATTGTTTAGTTGTTTTTTGGAGGGTTGGTTTGGTTTGGCTTGGGGTTTTTTCACTTTGCTTACTTTTATTTTCACTGCATTTGCATGAGTGTGGATTATTTCTGGCAAGCTGCAGTGGTTGGTTGGTGCGTCAGAGAAAGAGCAGGTGAACATACCTGGTGCTCATCCCTTCTTTTTATAATCATCTTACACTAGCAGATGATTATATCCAGTTTATGCAGTGATCTCAATGCCACAGAAGAAATGGTAGAAAAATAGTAAACAAGCAAAACTCAGTGTTGCTGTCACACTAGTGGGAGCCCTAGTCTGAGATATATTTTATCTTGGTACCCAGTAACACAGTTTAGAGGAATATCTAAGTGTACTTTCTTAGACAGAAACCAGAGCAGCATTTTTAAAATCCAGATGAAAACTTTAGGAAAAATAAAGGAATAAAAATAGTCTGATTTTAGACTATAGACAAATAATCAAATCTTGTGGATAAAGCGTGTTGCAATGGTTGGAAGCATTTGTTTGATTCCTGTGACCATCATGGAGACTGTAGATTAAGCAATGGTATGTAAATGTGAATTCTGTGCTTAACCCCAGACAAAAATAGCTGTGTACTTTTCTCTCCCTCATCTGTAAGGAAGAAGTTGGATATGCTCCTTAAGAGAATGTCTTTCGTGTGTATGAGCAGGTAAGCTTTCAGAGTTCTTTGGCTTGTTCAGGTGTCTTTATCACTCCTGATCTCTTCTAATTTAACTCCTTACTGTAAAGTAGACTTGCAACAAACAGGTGACCTGCTGTGCTTATGAAATTCTGAAATAAAATATAAAAAGTTCCCTTTTTCCCTTACAAGATAAACCGGAAAGTACAATCTAATAATTTACTGGAATATAATTAAGTTGCAAGGTATTTGCTCCCATAAAAGCTTCCTCTAAGGAGCTGAGATAACATGCTTATTAGAATTGCTTGAAAGGTGATGAATTTGAACGAACAAGACAAAGCTGGAATAGCGAGCTGGGGAGAAGATTACATTAATAGTGCTTCAAAAGGTCAAATGCATTGAATTCAGTTGCAATAGGAGCAAGTCCTATATATCTAACAGACAATATAGACATTATTTCATCAATGAACTAAGCACTAATAAATGAACAAATGTTTAATCACTGCACAGAATGAAAAGAACATAGTCTTGTAGACAGATGAGGAACTTATCAAAATAAAGAAAAAAGTAGTAGGAGCCTAAGTTAAAGACAAAATTATTGGGGTTTTTTGTAAGAATCAGTAGCCACCTGGACATATAACGAGGAAACAATATAAATCCAATGCACAAATCACTGAGACAGAAATGGGGTTGGTATTAGCACATCTGAAAATGGCTGGTTTCTGAGCAGGATACAGAAAGACATTTATATCATAGTCCAGAATAGCTGATGAAAAATATTTAGAAAATTAGCAAAAAATATTATTTTTTTTCCACTTCCATGTATTGTTCTATTAAGCCCTTCGGTCTGCACAGAGCTTTACTCACTAAATCATCATGTCACCATTTCTAGCTGATTAGATCGACACCTCAAAGATTTCTTTTAGACCAGAAACTTCCATAATTAAACATTTTCACTCAGGCTTCCTATGTTTCTTTTTCTTTCCTAGTCAGTATTTATTCTTTTAGATGCTTCTCTTTTCTTTCTGTTCTTCAGTTTCTGTTTTACCTGTGGCTGATGTTTGTCTGGGGGCTCATAGAGTCCCATTACAACTGTTACTCTGAGGGTTCACTGTGAGTTTTTTTTTACTTGAAGCCATGTATCTGAGGCAGCATTTCAAATCTAGCACATTTTGGTGTTCAGCAACAATCTCATCTGGGATAAAACTCAGATACATTTCATGAAGGTGCAGTCTGAGGACTTTCTGTAAATGTGTAGTCTGGCCCTGACAGAGCTCATTGGTATGTTCAGGTGCTGGGGATGCTATTTACTTACTTCCTTGAGGTTTTCCAAGTTCCTTCCATCCCATTCTACTGTCACTTCTAATAAGTGAAGGCCTTCCTGGGAAGTTAAGTGATTGGATTAATGGTGACAGAGGGTGTTTTTTAAAGACTTGGTATAAAATCAGATACTGTACTTATGGATTCTTAAGTGGAGCATGTTTTAAGTTTAAATGTTTTCTAAAAATGTTATTTAAGGTTCTCTTCCTTGTGTTAGGGCTTTAGATTATTTTCCTTGCTTAGTATTTGCAGTTTGTTTATTTGGAGCCAGTCTCACTTGCACTCATGAAAAGCAATGATTTTGTTTAACTTTAGATAGTCCAATATTTTGACAAAATAAAATATTTCTCTGTTCAGGTACTTTTAAAGTAATACAGTAATTAATATTTTTATCTTATACAATGAACAGTTGCAGTTGCTCTGTGTTAATGCATTTTGTGAGTTTCATGGTATTCAGGATCTTCAACAGAACAATCCCATTCAGGCTATAAACAGTGCAATGACAGTATGTCCTGAAGGATGAGAAAAATGAACATTTTCTAAATTTTACTTAGCTAAAATCAGTATTATTCATTGCCAATACTAGGGTTCCAGTGCCATATGTATTATTCAAGGAGGGTTGTGTCATGTGCTCTATAGCACTTAGACAATATGGGTCTATTATCAGTATCTGGTCATAATCAAGTTTCCACTCACACCAAATTGGTGGGAACAGTGCCCTGAGGTAGAACAACCCTTCAGTGTATCTTAGAAGGGCTGGAGGAATAGTCTGGGTGGCCTCCTCTTGTCCCTTCAATCTGAATTGTTCTGCGACCCTGTGATTCTGTGTCACTGTAATGTTCATCTGTACAACCTCAGTCTGGCAGGATTTCCAGAGCACCAAAGACAAGATGATACTGTTACCATTAACAGCTGAAGGCAGAAGCCACTCTGAGACTACAGTCAGCTGGTCAGTTTTGGAAGTCTGAACTGAAATGCCACTGATTGATCCCATAATACTTTTTTTTTTCAGTGACTTCCACTGTTTTTGCTTGTGGTTGTAAGGACTGGCTTCTGGGCTGTGAGAAATAACTAGCAATCCTCTGAAAAAGCCAATGTAGGACTTGTGGCACAGTCAGCTTAGATGTCAGATGACATCCAGTTTGTGTAGCCTTAATATAGACTGTGAAACAACCTTTCCTATTCTTCCTGTCTCATTCATTATTCATTTTTCACCTCCTGCAACAAGTAAAACAGAAGTCCTATGAACAATATCCTTCAGTGCACTTTAATTAAGCAAGTCAGGAAATGTAGTGGTTTTGGTTTAAACTTTTGGGGCCTTTGTCCTGGGCCCTTTGGCTCTTGGCATTTGGCCAATTTTCAAACGGTCACAGGAAAATATGTCATGAGTCCTGGAGGGGAAAACACTGGGACCAATATGCAGTTTAGTGTGTTACAATCCTAAATGTAGATCACTTCCTAGGTATTGGTTGCCCAGATTTTAATGATGGCATTTGTTGTGTGTGTTAATAGCACTGGAATAGGGATTTTCAGTGTTTGTATTCTTCATTTAAGAAAAATGAGCTGAAATATAACTACATGTGGACTCCCAGGGGTATTATCAGAGAAGTAACACATTTGATTTACTAGGGCCATGCTGCCCATGGAGGAATCAGCAAGTAGTGAGCAACCAGCACGATAAGGTGTCACTGCTGTGGTGTGCAACTGACAAGAAGTTTCATAGACAGCAAAGTGAAAGTGGCTAATGGACTGTTTTCCAGGCTCTGGAATGGAAAATTTTTATTAACAAATTAAGGTGGAAGTTTTGTTGTTGTTGCTGTTTTAGCTTCCTATCTTATGCTTCATATCCTCTAATCTGCTACTATTGTATTTTCTCTGCCTTTGCTTCTCTCTCCACTTCTGATAACCCTACACAAAGTGCCTAATTCTCTTTTCATTTAAATATTATACTTAAAGACTTTCTCCAAGTCATTTCCACCTAGCTTTTAATTTTCCATGTTTCTCTACCATAGTCCTTTTCCTCAACAACATTTCTAGTTATTGCTTCCCATTTCCAGTCTTTTTACGTTGCTACTTTTGGATCTGTAGCTCTCTTGTAACTGCCTTTTATTTCATCAGATCTAATACGCTGTACAGATCTTCTTGCAGAAATATTCCAGTCTTCATTTGTCTTTGTTGCAAGTCCTCCACAACCCATTTCCAAGAGCCTTGTGCCATTTTTTACTGCTTCATACCTGGCATACTTGGCTCCATACCTTTGGCACTTATGATACTTCGATATTAACCCCTCCATATTTCATTTTTTTTCTTGTTAGAAGTTGAAAAGCATGTTGTTTCTCCTTAGTTAAAATAACCAACTTGACCTACAGTTACCCAGAATCATAATCTTTGAATTCTTGAAGAAATTTAGGTTTAAAGAACTAGTAACTATCTGTTGAGCATTGGCAGGCTGCAATTTTCAAAGGCTAGAACTGTCAAACTTGGCTGACTTTCAAGAGGATGGCAAAAAGTCCACCCCTGACATACACAGCAACCTCCAAAAATTTCAAAATTACAAGTGACACAAATGATGGAAGGGCACCATAAATTTATTAACAAGGGGAAAAGTTATTTTCCTTCCTCTTATTTTCCAAAACTGATGAACAAATTTTGATAGAGATTTCTCAGAGAAGAAAGTGGAATATTTCAGCTCAGACCAAGTAGTACTATAACCACGGCATACTGTTAGTAGGAATGTTGGACAATTTACTCACACTGTGGCTAAAATTCTCCCTACTTAAGCAAACATCCATTGGGGTCAGTCACTATCCCTACAGGATTATGGCTATGAACAATAACATCTTTGAAAAAACATTCAACCTTTTTCTATATACCATTTTTCATTTAATCCAGATGAAATTATACTATAGTGTGACACTTATAAGCTATTTATCCAACTTATTAAGTCAAAATAATTTTATCTGCCTCAAAACTGCTTTTTCAAAATATATTTTTCACAAAACCAAGTAGCTGTTAAAGAAGTAACTTTGAATTTAATCCAATATTATATATACACCAAGTGTATCACTTTCATGCTGTCATAATATTAATGAAATAGGTGTTCAAAGAATTCTTCTGAGGAAAAAACATCATAATTGTGAATTTAGCTTTTCTTCTATTTAAGAATCACGAGGTAATTTGCAATGTAAAGAGCTTCCTAAGCTCAAGAAAAATTTCAGAAGCAGGAATCCTAACCCAAAAATTAGATGCTATTTCTGAACTGTAATTCAGGTTATGTGTTTCGAAAAGGGAAATTTTCCAGTGTGAACAAGTAAGGGAATTGTCTTTCATTGCAGAACAAGATAGGCCTCTTTGATTCAATAAATAATGGCTAGAGAATATCAAAGACTTCTATTTGTCCAGGTGAAAAAATAAACAGGTATGTTGATTTTCAGCTAGCAAGTGGCACTGATGAGTTACTCAGCCTTTGATATTGATTAGTATAAGAAAGAGAAAATGCTACTTCAGATTTCTTTTGTAGCAAAATTAGTGTGTCAGGTTTGGGATGATAATCAGAAACAACTAATAAGATCACTGTTATTTTGCAATACAGTTTTAGGCAGATGTAATTGAAAACATTGATACCTAGAAACCAGAAAATAACTCTCTAAAGTTCTTTTTTAGTATTAGAAATCAAAAGGCACTAGTTTATTTCCAGCATGCTGAGTGCATAGGAATCATTTTCATATGCACACCAAGTTACAGAGGTGCTATAATTTTCTAGTATAATATCTAATATTACACCATCTGTTATACCCACTTCCCAAAACTGCCTGTCCCATGGGACCTCCCTCAACGTCTCGTGGAATTGAGCCAGTTGTCCCAGATATCCCGTATCTTCATCTTCCTCATCTTGTTCCTTGGTCTTTGGCACAGAATCATGCCTTCTGGAACAGTTTCAAGGCTTCTGAGCAGCTTTGACTTGGTTATATCAAGCAATGTGCCTGTTATATCTGTTTTTTCTGACTATATCTTCTACAGACAGTTCTTTACCTTGCTACAATCTTTGCTCATTGGAATTCTTGACAAGAAATATTAAACATTTCAGTAATCTAATACAAAAGTACTTAGCTAAAGTGCTACAAAAAGTGGTAAGAGTCATACTAAAATCTATATAATCTAGATTTTATGGCATCAATATGACTGCAGTGTCAGAATTGTTCACAACGGAACTTCAAGATGGTGCTGTTGTTCTCCAATTTTCCTCTGCTGTGTTCTAAACAAAAGCCTTTCTCCATGTGAGCATGTACAGCTTCAAAATTTCTATTAACGGGTGCCTGTTGGAAATATTGTTTTAAAGCGATAATACAGTATTCCATTAAATATGTATTTAAAGGGTTTTGTTTTTATCTGAAGGCATATCTTTTCTGTCTCTTTCCCTTGTTTCAGAACTTATGCAAGGTCAAAGGTATACAAAATCATCATAGAAAAAAACGAAAAATCTGTTTGAAACCTGTAAGCTTTTAAAGTTTTTTGTCTTTGCTTCGTGACTGTTACTGAATCATTTAGGAGTATCATTCTACTTTATTTAGGCAGGCAGGGAGATTTTCTTCCAAGTCTGAATTCATGTAAGGTTTTCAGTCATTAAAACTGATTCATATGGGTCATTGCATATAGATTACTAGAAGCACAAAAAATTACATCAATACTTATTGTATTGCTACATATTGAACTGAATGATATTTTTAAAAATGGTGTTCAAAAGAAAGATGAAATTATATTAAAAAAAAATAAATTCAGATCTACCACAAAAAGGTTAGGACCTGATAAAAACAGGTCCGTAAGTAATTATCTTCTTTGTTCAATTCAAAATCAAAGTGTTATATATAACATACTAAGTAAATGTGATTGGATAATTAAACAATTTTACAGTTCCTCACTTCTAGTTAAAGGATGGTTCTCTCTTTAGAGTAATTTCTCTAAGTGACTGTGTGCATTTTACAGCTGACATTTCCCCCTATTGTTATATCTTTCATATAAAAAGATTTCTTAAAAAATTATTTAATCATTCCTCAGACAAGGGGAGTTGGATTGGCTCAGTGTTGTCACCTCTTCCAGCAAGGACAATTTAATGGCAATGAGAGTAGCTGCTGCTTGGAGTAGCAGGATGCAGGAGGCAACAGAATAACTCTGGTTCTATAACTGGGGAGTGGGAACAGCAACCACCATCTGGCCTCTGCTCCTGAAATAAACAAGCAAAACTCCCCAAAATCTCCAGGGAAAATCTCTGATGTCCTTTCCAGCCATTTTCCCTGGGCCCTAAGGGGCTACAACACAATGAGCTGGAAGAAAGAGAACTGCTTCTTTCAATATCCTGAAGGAATTCCTCTGAGAGGGTGGGCTGAGCTGTGGGGTGGAACAAGCGGGACTCAGTAATAGAAAATGTACTGGAAAACTGGGAGGGAAAGAGGAAAGGAAATCCCCAATACTTCCCATATGATCTTATGCCCGCTCAGCTCCTCTTACCTATCAGGAACCCAATATTGTTGAACAAGCCTACTCTACCTTTGTCTCCCACCAGATCCTTGTGACCCTTTCCTGCTTCCCCAGTCAATGCCACAAACAGTGATTTAAGTCTTGAATGTGCTCTGTCACATCTATTGGTCATTTTTATCTGACACTGATTCATACAGTATCATACAGTATTATACATATACATTATAGTATCATACATATCATACAGTAATTTCAAGTTTTCCTTCAACTTCAGTGAAAGCCATAAATGTAGAGGAAGATGACAGTGTGTGTATATGCACAACCCCTCCCCCCCGCCACCACCTATATATAAATGAGCTATGCTTGTAGGAACAACTTGGTAAAGACTGCCAGATTTTCAAGAGACCAGGAAAATATTTTTTTGCAAGAATGCACTTGGAATTCAGTTAATGTTGCTGTTTTGAAAATATACCTGCTGTTGCAAGGCAAGACTCATTTGTCTTAAAAGAAATAATAGTTGATTTGGATCCAAAATTGTCTTTATTAGCTGATTTTATACGAAAACATACAGGCTATGGAAAGAAAAAATCTTCAGCTGAGCAATACCAGCTGAACAACTTACTTGAAAGCAAGTACTAAAGAAGGTACTAAAGAACAGGAAAATCTGTATCAAAGTCTATGGAAGTGGAAGCTACCTTTTCCTTCAAAATTAATTTTGAAGTCTCCACTATATATCTATATTAACTATATTGATGCATTGGCAAAAATTACCAATGTCAAACTTTTCTACTTAATTTTAAATTCTTGGAAAAAGACTAGTTTTGATATAGGCAGACATTTGTAAAGCTGAATACATGGGAAGGAAATTTAAAGATCTCAATAATAGCCTTATTAAATTCTGGAATGTTGATTCACTGCGACCATTTCTTTGGGTTACCAATCTCTTGCAAACCAATACTTCCTGACTTTCAAGGGTTTTATAGACAATCTAATTACCTGTTATGTTATTAAAGCTTTATTTTAGTAGTCTAAGGCATATTAAATCCTGCCCTTCCCCGCAAGCTCTAAATCAGTCCCTGATTTTTTGCACACAATCTTGATCTGAAGTTGATCAAAATAAAAATTGCTAGAGAAATGTGTTGACTGCATTTAACATAACATCATATGATTAAAAAAGACCCTTGGGACAAATGTTTATTGTAATGACTTGGCTTTCAAGGAGGAAGAAATCAACAGGAACAAATACATGAGTAATCCTGAGATTGCCAGCCAAAGGGATGGCTTGTTATACAGCTTGCAGTAGTCACACAAAGAAAGTCACAGAAAGTCACACAAGACAGCAGGAAACAAAGCAAAATACTAATTGTTCAATTCTTTTAGTTAAATTACTTTGTTGATCAATTGACATTTGTTTTCTGTGGTATCCAATGGAGTTTCAACAATTTAGATTCCAATTTCCTGGTCAGAGCTCCCCAAATAATGTACCACATCACCTTCAGGGCATTAGTCCTTTTGAAACTAGAAAATTATTCCTCTTTTTAGGCTAAAAACCCCATTTTTAATTAGCAAGGAAAGAAAGAGATGTAGACACTTTTTTTCCTCTTTGGATTATGCTCTTTTTACTTCAAGATTGCTTGAGATAGAGAGTGGCAGTTCTTGATAGATAATGGTTACAAGAAGTGGTGAGGGACATTGAACTTTGAATGCATGAGGTTAGAACCTGTAGAAACATGCCCATCCAGAAATGCAGCTCTTCTTTCTTATAGTACCCCAGATTTATTTGTTACGGATCTCCTTGCTCTTGCATGCAAAGTTATAAAAAACAGTATCAGATCTTAAACTCTTTCTACTTTAGGTGGTGCCTCAGGAGATTTAGAAGCTGGTTCTGAATTGTATTGAATTCTCTCATTTTCAGACACAAACTAGTGCAAATTTGTGGAACACAATACTTGACTGGGGTATGTTTTTTCTGTTTGTATTCAGTGTTATGAATACATAACATAAAATAAGGTGAAGTGATTGTTAAACTAACTGAAAGAACAGTCTCTGTTTTATTACTGACTAGAACCCCGATAAGCAAAGTGTTTGATCCATCCTGGAGGATAAAATGATCACAGAATTTGTTGCTTAAATCATATGTAGATTTTGTTCTTGGTGTAATTTTTACATGACAAGACTGAATGATGTTAGCAAGTGAAAATTCACTGTGGGGTGAAAATAAGACACATCAAATAAGACACACGGTAACTAGAAGAAATAAAGTCTTATAAAATATTTTGTATCAGCTTGACATATTTCTTAAAACTACTTACACATCTTTGACAATCCAAACAGGTTATAAAACCAGGAAAAAAAAGAACAATAAAGAAAAGCCAAAGGAGTACATGTTTTTTGCTTAATTCTGATTTTTAACCTTGAATGCAGTGGGATTAAAATGCCCCCATCCTAAATTTCCCTTTAAAATGTTTTAAATTACAGAAATACACTTACAAATTTTGTTGTCACAAAATAATTTAGTATTTCTTGCTCCATATTGTAAATCTTTTTTACTATCCAAAAATGTCAAAGTATTACAAAACAGTCATTCAAGTCAATTAATATCCTCATATCACAGCCTCAGAGGGGTTGTTCTTTATGCAACATGACTTTAAACATTTGTTTCCCTTCCTACAGAGAACTTTCTAATGGATTTGGAAAAAATCCCCTGGGAAAGTGATGAAGTTGAAATACCATTCAAATAGAAATATGGCAAATGATCCAGCCCTGAGATGGTGGCAGAAGGGAGGGGGACTGTTCTCAGGAACTGCAGTGACAGGGCAAGGGGGAAGGGCTTCAAACAGACAGAGAAAAAATTTAGTTTAGATATTACAGAGAAATTCCTAGCTGTGAGGATAGGGAGGCCCTGGCACAAGTTGCCCAGAGAAGCTGTGGCTGCCCCATCCCTGGAAGTGTCCAAGGCCAGGTTGGACAGGGCCTGGAGCAACTTGGGCCAGTGGAAGGGAGTGGAATGAGAAGATCTTGAAGGTCCCTTCCAACATGAACCATTCTATGACTCTGTGATTTTATATGAGACATATTTTTCTATCATTGCTGCAGCGAAGTCTCCCGTAAAAGTTTTCAACACTTAATGATACCATGTACACAACATCGAGAAGCCACTTCTAGCCAAAGTGAATAACATTTTAACATGTATTTGAATTTATATGGAAAGCTTTTAATCCCCTAGTGTAAAATTCCTGTATAGCCAGCTGATTTATTCCTGTATCCACTGGATATTTTGTCACTTTTATACAAAGTCTACACATGTCCAAAGGCTCTAAAAAATTATATCCCACCATATTCACACTGGAGATAAATATGCTTTCATTAGGGAACTCTTTCCCAAGTGAAGATAATATGATTGCCAGAATGCTGTTAGGCAGTAACCCCTGTGCTTGGCTGTGGTGATTCCTGTAGGTATGGCTGTAACCTCATTTGTAAAAGAAATACTCATTGGAACACATATATCAACAAGATCAGGTGGTTTACAGAGTAAGTTTAAGAAAATAAGACTGAGGACCTACTAATTAAAGAAACCAATTTTCACTGATTTCTTTTTTTCCTAATAAAATGACAGGAGTTCTCCTGTCATGGCAGATGCTTTACAGATGGACAAAGCTCCTGTTTTTCTGTTCATATAACCAAATGCCACCAGTGTATTTGTCAAGATATTAAAAATTATGCTAATATAAAGAGTAGGTAGGTGCAGGAGCAAATTGTTTGAATATCATTTATGCAGAAAACTGTATAAAACTTTCAAATCATTACTTTTATAGCATTTCAAACACTTGCTCTTTGAGATTTTTGAGTAACACCTGCTATGGGCAAAAATAAATTTGCTCTTGCTACTCTAAGAGGAACTTCCAGTGGGAACAGTGGTGTAAGTCCCTTCTCCAGCACTAATAAACCAATAACATAAGAAGTATGATCATTTTCTTTTCTTGTGGGGGTTGGGAATGGGACTGTTCATTTGCATTAAAAGGACAGATGCAGCTAAGCAAGAGGCACTTTGTCTGGAAGGATGGCATCAGTTGGCTACCTGGAATCTTCCTTGGCACAAAAAGCTGTTGAATTACTTCCTCAGGAAAGAGAAGATTGCCCAAGTAGGGTTGTTTTTTCACTTCTGGCCTTGGAATATGAACTTTACATATCTTTTCTCAGTAAATCACATTGTGTGGATTGAGTGGATTTATTTTCTAATTTTCCTATCTTTCAACATCTGCATTACACATTATCTGTGGTAATTACCAAACTTTCCTTCCCAGTTAATAGTTGCTCCAAGCAACATTCATCTAAGCCAAAGGTTCTATAAATTTAGGAACACTGTGCCATTAGTACTTGGTGAAATTTTGCTGGTAATTTCTTAAGACTACTTTATGAGCACTAAGAAACATGCAACAGTAAAATTCTACCTGTAATTTACAGCATGTGATAAAACATTCCCTAAAAACTGAAATGAAAGAGCTCTTCCACTTTTAGCACAGTAGCTCCTATCAAGAATGTGATTCACAGGAGCCAATGATCAGGGCTATTTTCTTTCTTGTGCTAATGATCTCAGACCAAATTTTGTCTTTAGCCTGCAGCAATAGTAAAGAAATATCCTGTAGGTCACTTCTGGCTATTTGAGTTTTTCACAGCAATAATGTTACGTTGTTATCACTTCTCCGCTCCTTGACTGCAGCACTCCTTGTTCCTTATTATTAAGTCCAGGAGAAATTTAAAATTTATACTGCAATAAATAAATTCAAAATGCAATAATGGAAAAAGTCTTGTTTCTTTTGAAAATGGAAACAACCTTAGAAACAGGAATCTGATGCCTTTGGAAATGCTTAGCATAAGCTACAACTGAGTTACTTTGAGAGAGCAGAAGATATATCTCATTGATCAGTTCAGTTTGGCATTATTAGTCATGTCCTGTTCTGTGTTCTAACCTGAGAGATGACAGAAGCCCAGTTAGATGCTTTCATCCTGCTTTGATATCAGGATGACTTAACACTGATCTTGGGAAATTTCTATTGTAGTTTCTTGCCACCTTCAGGTCTGTGAAGCTGGTAGGAGAAACATGAAGGAAAATTCTGCGATAGAATCAATGTTTCTGTTTTGGTCACAACCATCACTCACTGAAGGTCCGTGTGGATGCAGATGATATTCCTGTAAAACAGCTCATTCCTTTCCTTGCCATCACAAAATCTCTGGAGAAATCAGTTGAATACTGGACTCCAGCATACAGAAGGAAGAGAAGGTTTGATCCCTGACTTTTGATTCAAAATGGTGAAAAAAAGGAAACAAATTGCAATTAGTCTTTCTAAGACCTTACTTCTTCACTAAAAACTGATTGTTATCTTTCATCACAGAATTACCAGGCAGTTAGTGGCTGACATGTCTGTTCGTCAGGATGATGTTTGTTAAATGTATGTGATTTATTTTTTTGCATTCTCGTTATATTACAATATACACCCTGTTAACATGTGCAGTCAGCCTCTAGGAAATGAAGAGCCAGGGGTTTCATATTTTAACAGACATATTATCTATTTTGACTACTGAAATATATGACTTTTTTGTAAACCTTTGTAAAACAAAAGAAAGATGCATGAATTAACTTACAATAAGTCATTCATAGCTTTGTGAATGACATTACTTGAGATGTGGGATTATTTTGTTTTCCTTTAATTTACAGATTATACAGATAAACCTGTTAACAGCATTAACATTTATCCTTGAGTTTTAATGTTTTTTTTTTCCCTTTCAGATTATTTTCTTGGTTTTTACCATTCCATGAACCTTAACTATTGTATCAAGATTGATATCTGAGATTAGAAATACTGTGTTCTTCTGTAGCCTTTTTCTTTCTGAATTTAAGCTACATTTTGAACTAAGTGACTGATGCATGATTTTAGTGACTGATTTTAGTGTATTTTGTAGATTTTCTAGAATTTTTAGAATTACATAGGTTTCCCTGGTTTGTTCACTTATTAGGTGGTCTTTAGAAACCACTGGGCACTTTCTCATACATTTCTGAGTTTTGCCAAGGACACAGTGTTTTGAAGAAGGACCTACAGACAGCTTCAAGACAAAACAGAAGGCCCAGAGCCCTTGGAGACGCTCCAAGGGGCAATTTCTATGAGTGGACACCAGGGGAAATGGGTACTACGAGTTGGTTTTAGAGATCATATATGGTAATTACTGGAGGTTATAAAAAGTGTAACATCACTGAACCACATGTGTGTATACTTCTGGTGTGCACCTAGAAGCTTCTAAATAAAGGTACTTCTCTATTTATCTCCACTAATGTTGTTTTGAGAATCTTTTACAGGAATTTTAGGCTTCATGACAACTGCAATTGCAGCCTGTGATGTAAGTAAGCACAATACTCAAATGTGTTTGTAAGTCACCCAAGGAATGAGCAGGAACGAGACAAATTGGAAACTGGTCTTAAAATTTCAATGGACAAAACTGTGTAATGCATTCTTGACAAGGGCCTGGAGTGAGAGGCTGAGGCGGAAGGCTCAGCCGGCAGCAAGTGGGTCCAGCCGAGCCGTGAGGAGGTAACCGAGCAGGCCCGGGTGGGCTGCGGGCCCCCTGCCCTGCCACTGGTATTTTAACCTCAGGCCTGAGAAACTTCCCCCACACTAACCCTTGTGAAGCCTTTGGTTCTCTGGGACCTTGAATTCACGTCTGGAGAAAAACTACACATTTTTCTCTGAGAGATTTTTTTTAATTTGGTGAGAAAACAGGCATTTTGGCAAAAAGGGTTTTACAGAAATAAACATGCAACTTCACAAAAGCATTACAAAAGATTACCAAGACTAGAAGGCACTGCTATAGTAAGTACTATAGTAAGGAACCTTTGTTACACCCAGCAAACAAACTCCAAGCAATTTAAGTGAAATACCCACAAGAGAAAGAAAAGAACAAGGGAAGAGAGATTAAGAGGAGAGAGAATAAAGAGAGGAAAGAGAAATGTTACCACTTAGAGGGCCACACGTCCACATCTTCAAATAGCACAGGCCAAAGTCCCACTGAGCCTCGTGGGTGCCTCTTTATAGACTTTGGCAACGCCCCCTGGGCAGGGCTTTTGTGCCACTGACCCCTCCCTGTCTCCTTAGTCAGAGTCACGGGAGCTGCAGCCAATCAGAGCTCAGGGGGCGGATTGGCGGCGAGTCACCAGGCGGACCTAATTGATTGACAGGTCACACAGGCCACCCTCTTGCCATGTGACTGCCCGCGTGGGCGCCACGCTTGGCCTGGGCCTCTCCAGATACACGGACACAAACGGACACACACAGGTACAGGGACATGGACATGGACACACACGGACACACACAGACACACGCAGACACACGGACATACATGGGCAGACACACGGACACACAAACATACATGGACACACACAGACATACACGGACACACGGACATACATGGCCGCACACAGACACATGGACATACACGGACACACATGGACACACGAACATACATGGACACACACGGACACACGCGGACACATGGACATACACGGGCAGACACACATGGACACACGCAGACACACGGACATACATGGACCCACAGACGTACACAGACACACACGGACACAGCTGGACACACGGACATACACGGACACACACGGACATGGACACACGGACATACGTGGACACACACAAACACACACAGGCACAGGAACACGTACACGGATACATGGACACAGGGACACAGGGACACATGGACACAGACAGACACATGGAGACACATGGACAGATGGACACACATGGACACAGACGAATGCACGGACGCAGACATGCAGAAACATGGACAGATGGACACACATGCACACACAGAAAGATGGACACACATGGACACGTGGGTGCAGACACACATGGACACATGGATATGGACACACATGGACACAGATACACGCGAACACACATGGACACACACGGACACACGCAGATACAGACGGACACATACAGACACGTGGACACATGTAGACACACACGCATGCACATGGACACACACTGATACACATGGACACACGGACACCTGTGGACACAGACGAGGACACGCGGATGTACATAGACACAGACAGGGACACACATGGCCACAGATGGACACATGGACACCCGCGGACACAAGGACACACATCGTCACATGGACACATGGACACACGCAGATACATGGACACACATAAACACACGTGCACACATGTAGTCACACACGGATGGACATGGACAGACAGACACCCATGGACACAGACGAAGAAACACAGACACATGTGCACACAGACAGGGACACACAGACACACATTGACACAGACGGACACACATGGACACATACGGACACATGGCCATGGACACACGCAGACACAAGGACGCACATGGTCACACGGAGACATGCAGATACACACTGACACAGACACATGTGGACATGCAGACGCATGTGGATACATGCAGACACACATGGACACAGACACACACACGGACACATGCGGACACAACAGGGCACACACAGACACACATAGACACATGTGGACACACATGGACACACAGACACAGATGGACACACAGACACACATGGGCACATGGACACAGATGGACAAGAGGTTTCTGAGCCGGTAATCACTGGTTGGTATCTGACACATCCCTAGAAGTGTCCAAGGCCAGGCTGGACAATCCTTTGAGCAACCTGGCATAGTGGAAGATCTCCCTGCCTATGGCAAGGGGTGGGACGGGATGAACTTTAGAGGCCCTTCCAACCCAAACCATTCTGTGATTCTGTGATTAAGGGTAAAATAATCATGATCAGCCACTTCAGTTCATCCATCACACATGAGTGTTTCAGCATCATGAAAATATAAGTTGTTTGTTGGTTTTTGCTTTCATTCCAGTTTGAACTGTGAACCCTAAGGAAGAATTGGTGCTGCATTTTTTTGGTTGTTGAACAAGTGATATGAAAGAAATTTTTTCAGAGAATGCAATGAATAACTGAAATGTTCTTTTTGCAACACTAGAATGGCTAAACCTCTTCCTGTTTGTTGTGCCAGTTGGATTGTAAATACCTCTCCTACTGGGACAGATGTGACCCATTACACTGCCTCTGTGCCAGTGGTGGGCAGCTGTGATGGCCTCTCCTGTCACTGCTGCTCATCTGTTGCCATTCAAACAGCAAAGAACACAACAAGGAGGAAGCTGTGGAAGTTTTGCAGCAGTTCAGCAGTTGGCAGATTTCTTTTCCAGTGTTTTATGATGTATTTGCCCTGTATTTTTATAAGATCTGCATGGTTTACATAGCATTTGTTCTTTCATTCTAATTATATGGCACGTTTACTCACCCATTTAATCTTCCTCACTCTATGAATCTTTTAAAACAACAACTCCGTATTTTAGGCAAAATTGATCCCAGAATGTGTTCCAGAAAATCAGTTAAGTTTCTTAGTAAATTTCCCATGTGACTTTCTGTATGGATATTATTTCCAGGTAATATCACCTCCAAAATATTTTCCCTTCCAATTCATTCAGGGTCATATGCTGGTAGGGAACAGATTTTTCTTTGGCAGAGCTCTACAAAATCTTTAGCAGAACGCAGATTTTTTTTTTTCTGGTTATGGTGCTATTTTTTAATGTGAGAGAATTTTAAAAAAAGGTTGTGTAGCAACTAAAGAGAGACTGAGGCATTTTAGCTCAGCCAAAGAAGAAGCTCAGCTCTTAGGAAGTAAGAGGGCCAAAACCTAAGCCATTTTTAATATTAGGGATACTTATGCCTCTGATTCTTTAAGGATGGGAAAGAAGAAAGCTGTGTATTACTGAATTTGCTACTGTCCTGTGCTGTAATGATTCTAATTTAATTATTGCAGTAACTGTTTCCTTTCTGTTTGGCATACGCAAACTGAAATAGTTGTGGAAAATAAGTCTGGCTTACAAGTGTGTCATCTGCACTGGCACTGATAAGGCGTTTCTTCTGGCTGTTTTGCAGCTGGAGGGTAGGGGTGAGCTGAAGGCCTTTTCCACAGAGCAGGTGTAGCCAGGAACAAGAAGATGTATTTCCATTAACTGGTGCTCTTGCTAATCTTTCCTGTGTTCCTTACACTGAAGAAGTCAAGTTTGTGAATATTGATATAATTTAAATATTAGTAAAACAAACAAACAAAAAAACTCTGCCCTGAACTAACATGGGCAGATAGTTATTTGATCCTCTGTATGATCCACCTTTCCCTTGGTTCTTCTCCTTGCTGGTCTCAGTTCTATTTCAAAGGAAATGCATCGATGCATCTGTGTGTAGGTACCTGGTACCACTCCTATTCCTACCTCAGAAAAGAGCAGTGGTCTGAAGGAAAGTGCGCCTGTACACACCATGGACAGATACAAATTTGGACAGATTTTTCCCTCTGGGGCAGGGGAGCACAGCTTATCTTTTCCAAAAATGTTTAGATGAAAATGGAAGAAATGCAAACTTTCTCCAAGCTGGGTAAAGGAAATGCAAACTTCAGCATTTAGCAGAAATCTCAGTAAAGAAAATTCAGTAGAAGATTAACTTTGAACTTAACTCAAGAATGGCAATGAAGAGCCTTTTCTGGTAATCCTCTTACTGCAGCATAGGTGCTTCCTGATAACTGGATGAAGTTTTGTCCAGATGTTGCACAATATCCTGAAGTAAAGCAAAGTTTGGAACAGTTTGTCTTCCCAGGTTTGTTTTAGGAACAGCTAGAATACATTTTGTAAAAGGGAAATAGCATATGAAAATTTGTAGCATTATCATTTAGAGGTTTTAAAAATATCCCTGGACTTTTATTATCAAATTAAATACAAAGACATTAAAGATGAAAAGCTGTTTGAATGTCAGTTGGAAGATATTTTCTGGTATAACAAAAAAAACCTGGGAGAATGGGAGGCTTGGAGGGACCTTCCCATACTTTTCTTTACATTTATTCCAGTACTGAATGTTGAACAGGTTCTAAAATTAAACAATTTCTTTTGAAATTTGAATTTTTCCTCATCTTCAATTTTATGTTGGTTTTAAGCCAGAATTTAGTTCTGTCTCACCATATTTACAGAAATTAGTGGGATTGACTTGCTGGTTTTTGTTTAAACAAAGATTTGGTCTTCAAAACCAGGCTGAGTTAGAAATAATCAGGAAGAAGAAGAGATATGATCAGCCTGCTGGGGTTTGAGACATCTCAGCAATGAACTTGAATTATAGTTTTTGAAGAAAGGTTTAGTAATGGGCTTAAAATACTTTGGTGCTCCCTGAAAGGTAAGTACAGCTTGAGTTAGGGCTCCAAAAAGAAAAGAGCTGCGACTCTTTTGTTTGTTTGTTTGCTTTCATGGATGCCAGATCAAGCATTTGGAGGTACCTATTATACTACTGCTAAAGAAGCTGAAGGGTAGCTGAGGGAACAATCCATCAGGGCTTACTGAAATCTTAATTTAAACTGTTAGTTTTGCTGTAATAGGACTCAAAAGTTTTTTTCAAGGGCCAATCTTCCAATATAACAAAAGATATATCTCTCATATAATAAGAACAGAGCATAAAGAGCCGCTCCTGCTTCCTTCTAGCACCCACTGTCTTCCTGCAAGGTTCTTGTCTTCCCTTGGGAAACCCACATCAAGATGCAGTGACATTTTGCACAAAATGGTCAGGAAGAAATTATTCTGGTCTAATCGTACTCTTTAAGAAATGCCAGTGTGCTCTATTTTATAGAGTTTCTTATTTCATGGTCCTCACACATTGCAGTCATGTTGGTATTTATTGCCTTATACCTCAGAGTAAATGAAGAGATCTAATTGCAGTTTTGACTTGTCTGTTCTGTGTAAGCACCACTGGCAGAGCAGCATTTTGTAGTTATTTCTTGACGTTAAATAAAGGACCAGTCATGGGATCTGAAAATCTAGAATCTTCTGTGGTATCTTCAGCTTTAAATCTAAATTAACTTTACCTCTTCACTGAAAATGGAAATATTTCATCTAGAATTGCAATAGATTCATTGCAAAAGCTATAAAATTTTGGCTCGTAATTCCTATTTCTTGACCTCAGGGAAAAAAGGCCTACTTTGGCGGGGGTGATCAATCATGGATGACTTAATTAGATTTTTGAAACTTAGAATCAAGTAACTTCAAATTTTTACAAGGGTTCATATTTCAATCTGAAATATAATAAATTCCCACAAGGGGGCATCTGCTGAAGGGCATTGTTTCCAGAAAGCAGAATTTCTCAGAGTTCGGAAGTTGATAATATGTGGTAAATGCCTCCATGGATAATACACGAATCATGATATGATACTGAAGTTTGTGGGAGTTTTCCTTAAGTTGGAGGTTGATGCAAAATGGGAATAAGAAGCAGATAGTGTTTCTGAGCTTTTTTTATTGCTACAGTTTTGAAGAAAACATAGCATAGAAACCCAAACCATACAGTTGAGTAATCCTTTCAGTACTGTTGGGGCAAAGAAATAAATAACAACTAAATATGAATAAATACAGACTATCAGAAACTATTATATTTAAATGTTTAATGTAAGAGCTTTACAAGTCAGAGGAAAGTTAACTGAGAACTTCCTCCTTAAAAGCATACAGTTAAAAATATCAACCCCAAATCCTCCTGCATTAGAGGAAATTCTGGGGAAAGTGCCAAAAGGAAGACCTTTGCTGAATACACAGTTCATGTCACAGCAGGGCCTGTTATTTATGCTGGTTCAGTGCCATGTGTGCTGGGAAATGCAATATCTCTAATGTATTGGTAGAACCATGGAATGGTTTGGGCTGGAAGGGACCCGAAACTCACCCAGTCCCACCCCCTGCCATGGGCAGGCACTCCTTCCACCAGCCCAAGTTGCTCCAAGCCCCAACCAATCTGGCCTTGGACACTTCCAGGGATGGGGTAGCCACAGCTTCATTGGGCAACCTGTGCCAGGCCTCCCCACCCTTCCAGGGAAAAATTCCTTCCCAATATGCAATCTAAACCCACTCTCTGTCAGTGTGAAGCCATTCCCCTTGTCCTGTCCTTCCAGCCCCTCATCACTAGTCTCTCTCCATCTTTTTTGCAGGTTCCCTTCAGGCACTGCAAGGCCATAATGAGGTCACCCCAAAGCTTCTCTTCTCCAGGCTGAACCATCCCATCTCTCTCAGCCTTTCCTCCCAGGATAGGTATTTTGGAATATGAAATACCACTGTAAGTGTATTCTTGCAGTGATAACTCCGATCAACCTACCAAAGTATTGCTATAGAAATAAACTATTCATCAACACAAAATCTTTAGTTATGAACACATGAAAGTCATCCTTAAAATAAGGAGCTGAGATAATACACAAGTTCATCACTGAAAAAGTAAAATATAAAATCAAGTCATGGTACCAGAGTCTTCATTTCTCAGCAAATTCATCCTTGCCATGAAAGTGAGTACAGTTTGCAAGAGGTGAGAATCCGGATTATATTCCACTCCTGAGAAGAAAATGCAGAAACTCTGCCAGAGTTCTGAAATAACTTTCCTGAAAGAACTTTAAATGTCTATGTCTCACTAGATTCATCCTTAATATCAAGAAATAAAATAAATGGTAAAAACACTTGTCTTTTGCCTCAAATTTGTGTCTATGTTATCAACGATCATATTCTAACTTCAGGTGCAGGACCAGGGAAAAGACTGACATTCATGGAATGGTTGGGATCAAAAGGGTCATCTTGTCCAACTCTGCTGCAGAAACAGGTGACCTACACCGGGTTGCCCAAAAGCCATGCCCAGATGGCTTTGGAATAGGTCAAGGAATGGAGATTCCACAGCTTTTCTGGTCAACCTGTTTGTGATAGTAAAAACCTATTCATTCTCTTTATTCATGTGTTGTTTTTAATTTTTGTTGTGTTTTGAATTCTGATATTGTTGTGTTTAGAGCTTTGATGTCATGGTTACAGCTGCTTGTTGACTTTCATGTTGATATTTCAGATTATTAGGTACAATTGTGAGACTCTCAATTAGCCATTGGTATTATCATGTTTAAACCCACAGCAATTACACAGCATAAAATAATTTAGCATTTCAGGTCACTTATAAGGTGAACAGGAAATTAATGATTTGAAATGCTTATGCGTGGTGGTTTGCTTTATTTTTTTGGTGTTATGTGTAAAGTAAATAAATTTCAAATATTCTTTTTTTTTTTTTTAATCAAAAACTGTCTGGTAGACACTAACTAAATGAATCCACTATTCTAGTATGAGAAACAGGCATCATGGTTTTATTAGAATGAGATCAATTAAATAGGGGGGCTTTATTAATTCATAGGCATGGCACGAAGTGTTGAGGTGTCTGGTCCAGCCTGGAACCGACAGCAGGGACTATTCATGGCCAGCATAAGGGAAATTAAACAGGGACTATAACAAAGACTTCTCTGCCATGAGGCAGGCCTTTGTGTACAGGGGGGTCAGCCATGCTGTACAGGGGGTAGTGAGTTACCGGGTACAAGGGGGGGATGTCACAACCCGTAAGAGGAAGGGCAACACCCCTCCCCTGCTACCTGAGGTAAAAATCCAGCCCTTTAAGGCAAAATGATGCATATGTATTAACTGATATAAAAGGACGGGACTTTGTAACCAGAAAAACCTACAAAAAACGTGTTTCTTGAAATGGGGTTGTGCTTTTGGACCCTCGTGGCCTGAGCACTCAGCGCATGCTGTTATTAAAGTTTCCTGCTCACTACACTTCTTTGTTTCACAGGTTGTTTTTGGTGTTTTCTAAATTTAATAATGGAGATTTTTCTCACACTAGGATACTTTATTCTGAAGTAAGGTAATGTAGTTCTTAGTTTTTAATGTATGCATGTATGTGCTTAGGAGCAAAAAATTCTGTACTAGATGGAACACTACAAAAAACAAAATTGTAGTTTTTCTTCTGATGGTACTTGCAACAGTTGTTTGATAGTTTCCAAGGTTACATTTTTTGAAATATTTTAAATGAGTACTAAAGACTGAGGAAAATCCTGGATAAAATATCATCAGAAAGAATTCCACCAGTATGACAGAGCAGTTAGGGAACTGGAAATGCAGCTGAGATAACGTTTCACCCATTTTATAATATGTGGTGATTCTGTCTATCTATAGGTTCTTTCTCTTTTCACCGTCTTCTTCTCCTTAGCCAATGGCATATGAATGCTTGGGCCAAGCTCAAGTACCTTAAAAATCCATGGGGATTTTGAGCTTGTCTTAATGAGCGTTTTGTATAAATAAAAGAAAACCAGGATCATCTAACCAAAAGGCTGTAAATGGTTCCTTTCAGAATGACTTATTCCTGGTAAAAGAACAGTTTAAAAATAATGTGAAAGTACAAAGAAAATTAAGTGCAAATAGGCTGTTGAATTTCTGTCATTTTTGCAACTGCTCCTGTTGCCCATTGGTCAATTGTGTTAAAATTCAGCCTTTCAGCAGGGATTTGCTCAGATATCACTAGTTTTAAGACTAATAGTTAAAGAAACTTTTCCGTTTAAAAGCATACTCTTAAAATTCGAACAGTAGTCTCAAACTCATATGACTTGCATTCTTTTGAAGACTTAAATAGTTAACACTTAAACTGAAATAGTTTCTGTGAATGGCATTTACTCTTTAAATCTGCTCTATTAACTGCTACAGTAATGAAGTTAAAAGCAATGTGGGCACCACTTTTCTGGTGAAAACTGTTGATAACAGTAAATAATTATTTATATAAATTTATAAGTAATAAATAAGATTTTAAGCTTTGAATTGAGAATGTCCAACATGTTTAGACAGGATGAGATAAACAGTAATTAGCCAGTAGAAAGGGAATATCTCTAGCTGATTTCTGAAGCTCATGAATCTGAGACCTTGGTTTTCAAAAAGTTTTTTCTTTTAGTTCTATCTCATAGACTTTTTTAGTGCTTGGAGGAGTTTTCTTTGGTTACAGTCCATTGGCTCCCCCTCTGAAATCAACTTTGAGTTCTTTGTCTGTTCTGTCCTTTAGTCTGCTGCTTCTTCAGATTAAAAGGCGTTATTCAGTGTGATTAAAAAAATAAAAATAGTAATATAACTATTGGAATGATATTTTCACGAGGGTACAGAAAGGTGATAACTTGTAGTATTCAAATTTTGTGTAATTTTAATGTGTTTATGTTGTAGCATGTGATTATTTATGTACTACTGTTCATTATGGTGAAAGAAATCAACAGGATTTTCCATGAAACAATATCAAAAAGAAAAGGAGAAAATACAGGAGTTGGAGCAAAGGAAGACCTAATAACTGAAATTAAACAAACTAATTAAACTCCTGAACATACAGAAATTACTTTTTTGCAGTTACTGGTATTGATCCTTTAAAAAACAACTCCATCTGAGAAGAAACTGATAACAAGAAACACTTGGGCTGCTTTTTTTTTCTTTTTTTGTAAAAACCTTGCCTCAGTGGTGACACCATGTTAATTGCTTTTAGTTTTAAAAAATAGGCTGATGGTTGACTAATGCCCTGATAAAAAAATTCTCAAAGGAATATGAGGTGCAGTGGCTTTGGTTAGGAATAGAGTTTTGGTGCCTAGTTTTAAATGAATCCTTCAGTATTCCCTTTACTTTCCTGAACTGGGTTGATTTTGCTCTCTAATGTATTTCCTTGTTTGAACTCTGTTATTAGAACTAAGTGAAGAATTCATGTTCTGTCTCCACAATTATTACAGTATTTCAGCATTTATTTTTCCCCAAAATTTTAATAAATGTTGCAGTTAAAATACTCTTATGAATTAAAAGAGTTGAATGTCATTTGAGAGATCTCAGATTTGTTAAACGGATAAACATACTTTATATAAAAATAAACTTTACTGTCTGATGTTATTGTAATGTTGATTATTGCATGTCTTTACTGTTTTACTTCCTTTTTTATTTTTCAAAATGTCACTATTTGTGAAAGAATGAAGGATAGCTTCAGGTTTAATTTAGAGACACCTGCTATGACCCTTCTTTGACAAAAGGCAGACTTGTAAGCAGTCAAGATGGTTTCATTATTCCAAATCAGCATTCCTTGGCTGTTTGAGCACCTCGCCTTTCTGACTTGCCTGGGAATGCTCAAAGTGCCATATGGTGCCATGTTCTATCATCAGCTCAGAGAAGGTTGAAACAGTGTCCAGCTATTTAATTTATGATACTTGAATAATTTAGAGGAAACACAAGCAGTTCTACAGTTCTAGGTGATTTGATCAACAGTGCCTTAGAATTTGATCCTTTTTTGCTGGAAAATTGTCTGATTTCAGTTCTTATAGTGTAGATAATTGCGGTCAAGAGTTGCTTGTTTGACTGGTTCACCATTGCAACAATTCCTGTCTTACTTATAATGGCATTTTTAGACAGTACTTCTTCAAGGTACTTTTAGAGCTGATGAACTGGTATTGATCAGTGACTGGTATATACTTAGAGCCATATATACATAGATTCAATCCTACTCTATAAACATGACAGCTGATTTGGGGATGCTCCCCCTTCACCCCCTCCCCCGCCCACGCGGTCCCCGAGATGTCCCGTGGGAGAGACACACAGAGACCACCGGAGAGGGTGCCAAGAGAAAGAGAGTTTAACATGGTCCGGGGTATTTATAGATTTAACAACCAGTGGGGAAGGGGTTAACTAAGGGCCAATGAGGGGACTTCACCTAGCTCTACAAGAAAGGATTCCTGCATACTAATATAGGGAGATAAGGATTCTCCCAAGGGGTTTTGGGAAGAAGAAAGGTGATTCAGGGAAAAAAGACAGGGAATCCATGTTACAATACAGTGAAAACTTCAGTTATTGGGGCATCTTGGCTGACTTCTTCATCTTCTTCACAAATCCATTTCTGGCATGACTTCTTCCATTCCTGATACTGTAAGTTCACTCCCACACATAAGTAAGTGTTTATGACTGTACAACCAAGCCTTTACAGATGCAGTGCAGTGACCTGAGGAAAAAGCCACTTCAGTGTTCACTCTACAGGGACACTTTTCTGTTAGTAGATAAGCTGAGGTGCTGCTGAGGAGGCATTCCAAAATTCTGCACTTCAAATAGAAATAGAAACCCATTGAAATAGATAGTGCTGTTAACATTCAGAGAATCATAGAATATCCTGATTTGGAAGGGACCCATGAGGATCATTGAAGTCCTACTTCAAGTTCTTAAATGGAGTAGTAGAACTCCTAAGCCTGCTGATATTAGGAACAATTGTTAAAACCACAGAGCAGAATTTGTCCTGGAGTGACCACTTCATCTGGTGGTGGGGCTTTCTCTTTAGATTCTTCTGCTATCTCTTGTTTCTTGTTATGTGAATTTTTGGCAGTTGTTGACCCTGAATTATGTTGTCTTTTCTTCTCTCAGTGTAATTTAATCATGCCTTTAGTTTGGACTACCAGGTCTTTTCTTTGGCTGTGCTTGCCAGGCTCCCTCTGGCCAGTGCTGTGATCACTGTCAAGACAGCAGTTCCCTTTTACATGGAGTCAGGCCACTCCTCACACCGCTGACTAAAGCCAGAAATTTGTGCCCTTTCCTTGTTTATTGGAAGTTATGTGAGTTATTTGTACACTGACTTTACATTTTCTCCATTGTATATTAATTTGATAGAGTTCTTTGCTGTCCATATGGTATTTTTTCAGGATCAGTGCTACTGCTGTTCCCATCTTTGCTGTGCTTACTCTATTGGTGCTCCTGAAAATGAGGCTAAAACTGCAATAGAATGGCTTTTCTGAAATGTCATAGTGGTAATATTTGCTGCAGTGTTGCTTTGAAAGGATCAAAGGGCTGTTGACACTTAAGCTTCGTTCTAAAATGGGTAACTTGATTTATTAAAATATCTCTGTGTTGTCAAGAATTTGTTTTGAGGCTTGTAGTGGACTTGTTTTTTGCAACCGCTCATGGTTATGAGTTAGTCCCTTTAAGAGGGACCAGTATCCAAAAGATGAACTAATTGATTTTTCTGCTTTTGATTTTTCTGTTGTAAATAATTCCCTACCTTTTTTTAGATTGTGACTGTAACTTATTTGTGTGTGTTTCAGCCACTTGGGTGTTTATAATATGGTTTTGTAATTTTCCTTCTCTGCTCAAGTTTACTTAGCAGTAAAGGTTTAGTATCTGCCTTGTCAGTGACAAGGAACTATTTTGACAATTTTGCCTTTCTTTTTCTGGTATTTACTTCTGAGAGACAGTGTAATGTGCTATTCAAACCTTTTAGCTGTTCAGTGTGCTGGAGTTTCAAGTCAGGTATGATTTTTTTGTAATTACTTTCTTGTGCTTTGTTGTGTTTTAATTTCTTTGGCAGTATTTTGAGGCACAGTGTGGGCTCAGCCATTCAGCACTATGGAATTGGAGGTTTGCGCTTTTCCTGATGGCCTCATGTTATGTGGAGTTTCACGATTCTTCTACAGCAAAGAAAAGTTTTGGATTTTGGGTTTTTCTCTTTAGAATATCCACATCTAACTGAAACACATCATTCTCATTTCAAAGCTATGCAAACTGCAATGCAGACACCTGTAAGATTTTTTTTTTTTATTTGCAGTTGCATGATGAGTTTTGCGCTGAAAGAACTGAGTTGTACAAGATGCATCCATCCATTTTCCTCTCAGGTACTGCATGCAGAGGAACAGAAGAAAATTAAATGCCTGCTGGCGAGGAAGGTGTGTATGGAATTACTGGAGCCATTTTAATTCTAATTGCTTCCTAGCAGCACTCGCACATCTATAATGTTGCATCCCACACAATTGGATACAACAACAATAAAAGTACTTCCAGTTGGGTGAGGTTGGCAGTAGCTTTTGTGGTCATTTTCTGCAAGTCGATCAATAAGAAGTTCACATCTTATAAGCCACACTGAATTTATTCCTGTAATACATCTTAACTTCAAGAGCAACAGTGGTTAATTGCTGATCCATATTCATTGAACAGAACACATGAGGACAGCAAGGAGAGATACTTCAAGTACCATCACATCAAACATATAACTTCTGAGCTTGGTTTTTCATTCAGATCTCTTGTGTTTGTGTATCCCCCTCCCCATGATTTCAGAAAGGCTTTAGAGATTATCACAGAGTTTGACCAGCTATAGTTGGTGCTTTTGTTGACAATGCCTGCTATTTGCTTAGATGTTACATATTTTGAATTGTATGTATCTTCTTGAGTGTAGTTATTGTTGATCATCAGAATGTGTTTGCATTTTATAAGATTAATTATATTTTAGTAATTATTCTTCAGAGCACTCTTTTAAGAGTACATTTCTTTCATCTGCAATGTGTTTAACTTACCATTGAAGCTGCCTGGTTGTTCTTGGCATTGCATACGTTTCATTTTCAGGGTTTTGAGCACAGCATGCTGCGTTTATTATAGAGTTTTTATGGCTTAATCGAAAGCCCATGGAGTTCGACATTAAAAAAAGAAAAAAATCCTCTCTCCAACTAGTCAGCTTTGGATGATGTTCCTGCTCTTCTCCCTTATGTGTGTTATTTTCAGACTGATGCCAGCTGGGTATGGTTTTATCATGTATTTGCCAAGTAGTTTATGTGTTTCAGCCAATAGATTACTTGTTACATATAGAGATGCATGAATCATTTTCTGAATCAGTTTTTGTTCACTCTTGCTGTTGCTTGATATGTAACAGAAAAGTTTTCTGCTTGGTAATGGTAATGATTTGAGCTTTTAATAGGTGAGGAACAAGAAATTGATCATGGTAAGCCATAAGCAAATAATGAATATCCTTGTAGAAATACATTTCCTCGAAAGAAAACACAGGTATTGATATGAAGAATTGCATTCTCCAGAATTGATTAAGAAAATAAAACTGATCTCTATGAATTTATGTAGATATCCAATAGTGATTGTTTTTGTCATCTATGTCTTATACAATTCTGCTTCTATTTTATCAATGTCCTGCCATTAATAGAAAGTGGATTGAATTGAATATTGTTCAAGGAATTAAATTCATTTAATACATGCAAAACAAATCCATTCAAATAAACTTACAAGAAAATGCGACATAAACTAATATTTATATTTACAATTCAACATTTGATTCCTAAAAACCCAGTAGAAAAAAAAAAGAATTATAATTTGGATGAAGAGATGAAGAAGAGCTGATTTGTTATGGACAGATAAATAAGAAATAAAATGGAATGTTTTGACTGGGGGATTAGCAGAGCCTTCAAAGATGACATCTTTTAAAAATAAAATATTGCATTCCCTCCTGAGTTTAAAAGACCAAATACTTCTTTTGGAACTTTCTCAGATTGTCCCTTTTCTGATACTCTAAGTTTCGGAAAGATTTCTTTCTTTCTATGACAGAAAATATCTAATATTTTTAATGATCACAGTATATTTGTACAGTCTGTTTAAGAATTAATATTCACCACCACATATTGCCATCACAAAGGGAATTGCTGTGCCTGAACCTGAATTCAGTAACTGGTTTTGGATGCAGCACATTTCTGTAAATGTGCTAGTTCAGGTCTGAGTTGAAATTCTGTTTATGCATCTCACATAATATCTGCTTGAGTGGGACATAAAGTAAATCTGGAAACAAAAATTTGCCAGACTTCATGTTATTATGCATTTGTACTATTGTAATATGAAGTGTAACTCCATAATATCACTTCCACATCTGTGACAAGAGACATGTGAGTTGTCAAGAGCCAATGGGTGTGATGATGGCACAGATCTTTAGGGGCAGATTGCATGGGCACAGGTTCTAGAGAAGGAGGAATCCCACAGAAGGCAATCCTGTCTCTGACAGGCAGCAGAAGATCTTGGAGAAGTAAGAGAAGGCCTTTAGGCACTTTGTCAGGGAAGGGTTTATGTGTTTTATAAGGGTTTAGAATGGAATATGTAAAATATTGATTTGATACGTTGAATGCTCAAACTGAATAAGGGGAAATTTAGATTAAATATACGGAAGAAATTGTTCCCTGTGAGGGTGGGTTGCCCAGAGAAGCTGTGGCTGCCCCATTCCTGGAAGTGTCCAAGGCCATGATGGATGGGGCTTGGAACAACCTGGGCTAGTGGAAGATTTCCCTGCCCATGACAGGAGATGGGACTGGATGGGCTTTAAGGTCCCTTCCAACCCAAACCAGTCTGTGATTCTATGATATAAGAATCCCTTGTCTACCAAACTGGAAAATCTACAGTTCATGACTGTTTGCGTTACCTACACCTCTGAGCACTTTTTGGATTCAGGAGCTGCATGAACTTTGTAATACAAAGTTATTGTGTATTTTCATTTGAAATACTAGTTCTGAGTAACATTTCCATGAATCACTTGAATTCTGATTAGGGTGGTTACATTCCTTTTCTCTGTTTTTGTTATATAATTTCTTAATGATTCATTAGCTCTCAAGTTTCCTGACTAGATGGATATCTAAACACATGCTGTAGTTCACTCAATAAGCAGCACCATAGAGCAAACCACAGAGATCAAACAACATGATGAAAAAGGTTCCTCTGTCTTCAAATCTGTACAAGGCTAATGTATTTGTCAGAATACAGTGTTCTGGCAAGACTTGGGTTGGCATAAGTTGAATTTAGCAAATGAGAAGAGCTTACAGCCATCTTTCACTGAAACAGTGAGATTATTGCTCATGTTGTACACTTTGCTTAAAACCTATGCGCATAAATATTCTGTGAACATAAAATCTACCTTGCCTAAGGATGGAGTGTTGGACAGAACAATATTTTCTGTTTCAAAAAGCTGTGTTTAGTGCCATTATGATCAAGTGGATTCATTGTATGACAAAAGATTTAACTTTTGTTTATTATAATTTCCTGCTCCTTAGGGCAAGTCAACCCTGCCAATTTTTATAAGTGTTGAACATGTGCTGAAAAATTGGTTTTAAACTAAATGTACTTTTAATGCTTAACAGAATTCCTAATTTATTTTGCTTTCTTTTGACAAGCATTCGGGAATTCCCTGGAAGCAGACAGTATAAATCAAAGAGAAAGCCTGGTTTATGAAGCTCAATAAGACCTTTGTCTTGCTGTGAAACAAATTATTCCAAACTTCGAAAATTATAATTCAGACATTTCAAAATTCCAGTGAATTTTGACTTGTCTGTGCTTGGTTTTGAGGGAAGAGATGGAAACAAATGTTTTATGATTTGAAAATATAACAAGTATGTTTTAAGTAGAAGTAATTTGAGAGTTAGGAGACCAATGATAATCAGGATTAATTGTAAGGTGCATCTCTCTTTCACTTCTTGTTTGAAAAGGGCACAGAATTTACACTTCCACTGCAGTGCATGAAATGAGACTTATACACTGTTGTTCTTTCAAACATTCCTTGGTTTTATCGACTCTCCATACTGTTAGAAGATACTGAGCATATAAACAATGCTAATGGAGATGACAAATGAAATCACAGAACAGTAAAAATGTCAATACCAGGCAGTTTGCTCTCAACTTTCTCAGCATATATGTAGCACATATTGCCTTATCTGATTTTAGTGCTGTGCACTAGCTATGAACTTTACCACAGCAAACAATACAATATAAATTAATTTTTAAAGACATGATCATGAGAATAGAATGTTTTGCAAATCCATAAAACTCCTATCTAGTGTAACAATAATTGACAAAATAATACATTTGTTGTAGTCTATTGAAAGATTTGCTATATGTGTTCTGAGTGACTATATTTGAGAAAATCATAGAATAACAGAATATGCTGTGTTGGAAGGGACACACAAGGACCATCTAGTCCAACCCCTGGCCCTGCACAGACATCCAGCAATCCCACCCTGTCCCTGACAGCATTGTCTGAACACTCCTGGAGCTCTGGCAGCCTTGGGTCCGTGCCCACTGCCCTGGGGAGCCTGCTCAGTGCCCGATCACCCTCTGGGGGAAGAGTCTTTTCCTGAAATCCAACCTAGCCCTCCCCTGGCACAGCTCCAGCCGTTCCCTGGGTGCTGTCCCTACTCACAGGGAGCAGAGATTAGAACTGCCCCTTGAGAAGAGCTGCAGTCTACTTTTCTCCAGCTGAACACACACCAAGTGCCCTCAGACATCCCCTGTATGGCCCCTCTAGACTCTTCTCCATCTTCATGTCCCTCCTCTGGACACTCTTTAAAAACTTTACATCTCCCTTCCATTGTGTCACCCCAAACTGCCCCACTATTGCGGTGAGGCTGCCCCAGTGCAGAGCAGAGCAGGACAATCCCCTCCCTCACCCAGCTGCCCATGCTGGGCCTGATGCCCCTCAGGACAGGGATGTCCCTCCTGGCTCCAGGATACACACTTCACTGTTCTTTTAAATCATTAGGTTAGATATTTTTATTACCATTGTTAGTAGGAGTCCCTTGAAAACTACACCTACTTGGTGTTTCTCTGGGGCATTACTTTTCATATCATGCTGCATTTTTCTCAAAATAAGCAAAAATTTCAACTTTCAAATGTCAAACCTGCTACATCCTCTTTGTCCCTTTCTTCTTGCATCGAGATGCAACATGTGGTTTCAGCGTAACAGAGTGATGTGTTTTGATGCCAGGCTCTGCTGCTGTGAAATCCTGGTGGCTTTGTTTATGGAACCTAACCCGTGCTCTGTGCTCCAGGGAACAGTGAAAACCACCATGGCTGCACTTTTATAATGTCTTTGGTGATGTGATAATATTAATAGTATAGTGATAAAGGTCCATGTCTTTTGCCTTGACCTTTCATGTGTTCATCAGTGCCAAAATTGCATTCTTTCCTTTCCCAGTTCCTTCCTGTTTGTTTCTAATGTGTTCTTTCAAGTTAAAGATAAAAATTGATTACTGAGCCTATCAGACTTTGTTCATACCTGCCAAAATGGAATATATTATCAGCTCTTGTCTTTCTCAGAAGACATTTTCATAATGGCATTAAACCCAGCACACACAACGAAGTGTGTGATCTGCATGTAAATTATCCAATATGAATTAAGAATACAATTAACACTTTGGCAGCTCCACAAATTAAAAAGTGTAAACTGTCTTCAGACCTTGGCAAAACATTTGTAATGAATTGGGCCCTTGACTTTACTTTAAGGAGACATTTCTACATAAAAAAGAGAGTTTATTTATAGCTCCTCAGTGAAGCACACTGAGGTGATGAGATAAAATTCTGCTAAAGGGGAAAAAAGGTTTAATAAGTTACTAAATATTTACGATGAGCTTTGAAAACCACTGTTCCCCTGATTAATTCTGTGGGTTGGATCAAGAAATTCAGTGGTTCTTTGGTCTAAACCTTTATCTCTGGTGAATGCAGTTAAAGACAACAAACAAAATTATGTATAATTCATGTAAAGAGCATATTTTATGAATTATGGATTTCTTTTGGTAAAAAAAAAAAAAGTCTTTAGGTTTTTAAGATTATTCATTTTGTCGAGAAGTGACGTTAGTATGATCCAAAACTTCTTTGTTCAATAGAGTTTTTTCCTTTGCCAGTGGGCCAACTGAATAAGCACCAGCTGTAAAGGCAACTACAGCAGCTCTGTTAGATTCAGCAACATCTTTGAGAAGTGCTTCTGTAGGAGAGTAAGGAAAATATTAAGGATTCAAAGTGGGAGAGAAAATCAACATCAGTAATAGAGCAGAATTCCAGAATCTAAAGCTGGATCCTGGAACTCTCTGGCACTAAAGGATTTTTGTGGATCTCATGCTATTCCCCTACAGCATATACAGAGCAGGATATTTAAACAAGCTTTTACAGAAGCTTTATGTTACGTGGATGTTTGAGGGTATTGCCTATGTTTCATTCATTCCCAATTCTGCTTTATTTTGCTGCCTGGGTCTAACTGAAGAAGTGAAGGAACAATTGATGGGTTAGTTAGACTAATCTTAGTCTTACATGGAAACCTAAGGAAACCTGAATTGTTAATACACCAGAAAACATGACACTGAGAACAAAGCTGGGGCACTTCTAACTATGGGTACTGTGAGGTAAATACTCCTTCAGCTTATTTGGAACTACAATGCCCAATAAAGCCAGCAGATTTCTAAAACATTATCTCCATGAACCAGAAACAAAAGTCTTGGTGATTCTTCATGAGAAAAATTATTTACCAGCTGTCATTCTAGGCCTATAAAAGACTGCGTTGCTGGCTGTGCTATAGCAAGGTTTGGAACTTCAGCCCCTGTGTTACAGCATTTCTGTGGCATAGCTTAAAGTACATTTTCTTTCTTCTGCTGAAAAGTGACAAACGTGATGCTCTAGTAGAATATAATAGATAAGAGGAATTCTTACTGTACTTAGAGACCAAAAGATCTCGTTTCCTGTTGTCATTGAGCCATAGGATCCTCTTCAGACCTCTTTCAAATGTAGGTACTCTACAAATGGGAATGCATTACTAACCATGCAGATATTGTAAGCAGGTGATGGAATGATGTACCTGAATTTGCCCATCTATGCACCTACATCTTCACATGGGTTCCTTCCAAAATTCTTTGTATGTTTTCAGAAAAGTCAATTCTTCTTAGAAAAAAACCCCAAACAAACAATAACAACAAACAACAATAACAACAAAAATAAGTCTAGACATAACTAGGCAAATTATTCCTATACAGCAGCAATGCCTTATCCTTACACAAGTGGAAGGAAGTGCATTAATTATGTCATCATTAACATGCACAACATTTTCTCCCTAGTTTTTTAAGGGGAAAATACATTAAATGGAGAATTCTGTGGGGCTTTTTTTCTCCTCATCAATTAAAGGATGTTGTGAATGTCCTTTCTGTGATAGAAGAACTTTTGCTCAGGTGTTCATGTTGTCCAGCTTTTTATGAGTTAGTTTAGTGCAAGCCAATGTCTCTGCCTTTCCATATTAGACATTGGCCTGAAATTCTTTGTGACATGCAACTTTCTTTTCACTGAAGAACTTCATATAATTTTTATCTACTGTTTTCCAAATAGAGGTATCATTTTATTAGAGCTGTTGAATTCTGCATGACCTTGCTTCACTTTTTCTAAATATTTGATGTAATTTGGTAAGAATCTTCAAAATATTCTTAATAGAACATTACAATCCAAGGAGTAATATAACTTTCTTTGATTAATATTTGCTTTTTTATTTACTGTAAATATTTTACAGTCATGTTTTATGAACTACAATACTTCTAGTGCAGTTAAGTTTTACATAAAGAGTCTTTGGTTGTTTCTCTATCAGAATAATACAGCAAGAAGTAGGACTCAAAAGAACTTCATTACCTAATGTAGCAGATTTATTCCTTATAGTCAGGTATAATCACACATTTCTGGCAGATGTTTGCACATAGCCTGTACCAAAGATGCAGATAATCTCCTCAGACTGTCTGGTCTAGTACTACATTGGAAACTAGACTATTAGCAACTTGGCCTATTACTTCAGTATTAGAAATTTTATTGGTGTTTAAAAAGAAGCAAACCCAAATGTACTTGCTGCAACTTATTTTCTGCATTTTTTTTTCTTCCATAAGTGATGGAGGAGCTTGTACCCTTTTCCCACAAGCATTTTCCCTTCCTGAACATTGTCGTTGATCTCCTCCATATCTTTGGTCAGTTTTAATTTGACACAATCAAAACTACAGTAAGAAGATGTGATAGTCATGAAACTGCAATCAGTTTCACTTTAACTGTGTATGATATAATTGAAGACAGTGTTTTATAAATTGTCCATTTCTTCTTGTGAACTCCCAGGATTTGTACTTGTTCACTTCCTTACCCTTAACTCTTTTCCTCAGCCATTTGTGCTGAGCTCTCTCCCTGTCCCTGCTCTCCCTTTTCCACCCTCCTCGCTGTCCAACCTCTGTTTTCTCCAATCAGCAGATTTTCTTTCTCCATGCCTCTTGTTTCTCTGGAGTCACTGATTAAATAAATCAAACAAAATGGTCTGGTATTGATCTTTAGAACATGCTGTTAATATTTTCCCTCTGCTCTGAAGTGAATTATTTTATAAGCACTTGTCTTTAATAGCTGAACTGGTCCATTATCCACTCAAACAGCTCAGCGGTGCCAATATTCTAATCATTCCCTGTATGCACACAATTGTATCAGATTGCTCAAAGATCAAGATAAACATGTCTGTGACTTTCTCTCTGTAAGTGCTTTTATGTTTGTTGTGTGACTCAGAGAAAAGTCCCTCCTCAAATGAATCCCTGAAGTCATTGCTCTGGGGTTTCCTTGTGGGTATGGTTTGAAATTCAGAATAAGATAAATAAGAATTCATTCCTTTACTTTGCATTGGTCACAGTTGTCTTTCTTTTCATTGCAAGTGGTATTTTACTTAATGCAAAGGAAAAAAAGTAAAAATATTTGTTTACTTATTCTTAAAAAGAATCTAAATCCCAGGTGAGAAGCAGCAGTTTCCCCATATCTCTCTTTTTTTTTAGTATCATGGCTTAGGAACAGGAGGTAGGAAAGAAAAACTATATTGATGGGGAGTTCAGATTTGTGTTGCAAGGCTAAATCCACACCTTTTTGGGTTATAATGCTTCTGGTCATAGAAGCATTGTGGAAACAGAAAACTTGTAAAAGTTTTTATGTATGACTGTAGTAGAATTAGGTCTTTGCAATAACCATGGAGTTATGTTTGTGCAACACAGCTATTGCTGTAGACTGTGCAGTTAGGTGAAAACACTGTAGCTTAATATCTGATAAACTGGCTGCTCAAATTAATTAATTCCTGAATCGAAGAGCATAATTCTGAAAATTCCAAAATACAAGCTAGCAAATACTGAAATTAAGAGATTAAACAAAATGCTCTTTTGCCAGTATCACTTCAATACAGGCATAGGCGTGGATCTTTTTGGAAGGAAAAATGTGCTTTTTGACTCATCTTAAAAGGTAATCTAAATTTTTGTGTTTTATTGATGACTAAATGATATTCCAGTTTGAGATCTCTTGAAGAAAGATGATGTTTTGGGAAAAGTTGTCCTTAATTTCTGAAATCAAGCCCTTTTAGAACACATGTAGTTGGACTATAGAAGGCTGAGCACGGATCCTTACTACTCAGTTGCTGAAATTGTGTTACCTTTGCTGTTGAAAAAAAGGTTTGGCTTCAAACATCTGTTGCATAGTGAACAGAATATTCTGATAATATATTTGATCATTTGCTCTGTAATGAGCTGGATTACAATAAATAGACTGGGAAACAAAAATTGTGTGACAGTATGTTATTGGTATTGAGCATTGACATCACTGACAAAATTTAACAGTGCAAATTTAGTTTATTAAAAGACTAAGGGTAGTATATATAAGGCAAGAATATGCTTAAATTATGTTCTATAGCCTGTTTTCTGTGTTCCTTTTCTTTCACTGCAGCGGATTCTATGAAATTAAGACATTTCCTGTGTACTGTACCAACCCAAATTATATTATGTAAAGCAGAATGCAGTTAAATGAGAGTTAAATTACTCTCAAATGACAGGGAAATATTCAGCTCTGAAATGTGTCGTGAGACTAATGCATTCTTCCAAGTCAGATTACTGGGGGGAGGGGAAAATTAAAATAAAAAAGTGTAGTCTTGTAAAGTAGAAATGCAATTGTAATTTCGAGAGAGGTATTTTTTGGGAAAATCTGGGAGAGGGTCTAGTTGGCAGAATTTGGACAAAGGAAACTCTAATAGAAACAATCAGAATAATTCAATAAACAAAGGGATGACAGTCAAAATTTCTAATGTATCATCTTCCACGTGCTGTGTCCTGGTTTTAACCGGAGGCTCTGATCCCATTGCTCCTCACTCACAGTGGCCTCTTTGAGCATGAGCTCAGTGAGAACCCTGACATAGCCTGTGTGTGGTGAGCAGGGGTTTGGAAAGCTCCAGGGTTTTGACTTGTTGCCAAAATCAAGTTTCATAATTGAAATTACAGATTGGAAATCATGACTCTAGTTTATCACTGCCAGATTTAAATAGCATTTCATGGGACCAGCAAAACACGTTTGTTTAGTAATGCCAAAATTACCTTTATGAAAGTGCAAAGCTTTGTTGGAAATATTCAGTTTTAAAAATACTAGTGTATAAAATTAAAATTAAATATTTTCTATAATGTGAAGCATTAAGTGCCTTTCATTTGAGCTGTTACCATTTCTCAGACTCCCACTTGCATTTTTATTCTTCTCAGCTCAAGTTTGCTGCCTTAGGCATCATAAGACAGGTGAGTATTAAGAAAACTTAGTGTACTGAAGTTGCAGTGCTTTGCAGAATCTTATTATGACATTTCAGGATAGCTGGAGGAAGTCCCAGGTCAGAAAGGGTGATTTGGAAGCAAGTGCAGAGATGTCTGAAAAAGCTGATAAATGCCAGGCTCACTGGAAGGACAAAGGCTGTGTAGCAGCGAGGTGGGACAGAAGGCAGATTAGAGAGCTAGAACACTACTGTGTTTGCCTTGGAAGAACTGATTCCTGCTGATGGAGTGGAAAAGAGGAGGTCAGGACAATTACTGAAAGAGAAGTGGTGATGGGAGCCACGAGGGCAGGAATCAAGTTTGAGTCTGGAGATCATATTCTTTCACGTTTTCACATTGTTATTAATGAATTCATCAGAGAAGGAAATTTAAATCAAAGGAGCAAACGATGATTTCTGAGAATTTTACATGAGAAATTTGCTGGGAGAAAGCATCAAACCTAGCCAACCCCCAGCTGTATGGGAAGAGTCAGAAATGGGTAAGATTTTAGACATCAATCTTGCATGGTAATGAACAGTAATGAAAAGTATGGGAGGGGAGAGAAGCTTTGATTGCTCCAGAATTCACTTCTGCTCATACTTATATTGATGGAAAGATGTCCCAGACCAATATATAGTATATCTGTACAATATAACTAATTTTGCATCTTTCTGCTGTAAATATATCAATATTTATTTTTCTTATCAAAGCAATATAGATATTTTCCTTGAAACTGCCATTAAATTTAATAAGGTTGACCACTGATTAGCAAAATACAAGTATCATAAATCAATAACACAGATCTAATCAAGCAAGTTTTGTTAAAAATCAATAGGGTTAATATTTGATATTTCATGAACTGGAATAGCCAAATTTTATATATATGTATGTCATAGAATCACAGAATTATTTGAGTTGGAAGGGACCTTAAAGCTCATCTCATCCCATGCCCTGCCATGGGCAAGGACACTTTTCATTACCCCAGGTTGCTCCAAGCCCTGTCCATCCTGGCCTTGGACAGTCCCAGGTATGGGGCAGCTACAGCTTCTCTGGGAAACCTGTGCCAGGGCCTCCCAACCCTTACAGGGAACAATTTCCTCCTCAGATTTCATCTAAACCCACTCTCTGTCAATGTGAAGCCATTTCCCCTTGTCCTGTCCCTCCAGCCCCTTTTCAATAGTCTCTCTCCATCTTGCAGGTTCCCTTCAAGGCACTGCAAGGCCACAGTGAGGTCACCCCAAAGTTTCTCTTCTCCAGGCTGGACAATCCCAGCTCTCCCAGCCTTTCCTCCCAGCATTGCTGCTCCATCCCTCTGACCGTCCTGGTGCCTCCTCTGGACTCATTCCAGCAGTTCCATGTCCTTGCTGTGCTGGGCCCCAGGGCTGGAGGCAGCTCTGCAGGTGGAGTCTCACCTGAGGAGCAGTGGGTCAGAATTCCCACCCTGCCCTGCTGCCCATGCTCTGGGATCAGCCCAGGGCATGGGGGTTTCTGGGCTGGGCCATGTCCAGCCTCTCCCCCACTAGCCCCCCAGGTCCTTCTCCCCAGGGCTGCTCTCAATCTATAAATCCTTTTATATTGCAAAGTCTAAACAGTAGCTTTTAATAATATCAGAGAAAAGTGAATTAATTCTTAAGAGGAACATTTCTTATCCTTAACATTCCTGCTTTGCATTTCTCTTGGACCTGTGGTTCAGCCTTTGATAGCTGCTGTCAATTGACATCCATTATCTCATGGCCAACCTAGTGGACAAGCAGTTGTGCTTGCATCCGACACAGGTGCAACGCACTCCTTTTTGCTTTGTGGGAAGAAAATGTGATAGATACCTGTTACAACATTTGATTAATTTCCCATGTTAAAAAACATGCTGAACCCCTTGGTAATGTACTAGTAAGTTACACTTAGATCCTCATTTTTTGTATCTTTCTGAATTACTTACTGAAAACAAAACCAGCTGATCCAGGATGTAAATTTTAAAGATCTTCTGAAAAGAAATTATTTTATTGTGTGCATTACTTCTCATTATTAATTTATAAAGGCTTAAATAGTAACACTGTGGTGTAAGATGGATCTTTGTGGTGAAAGCTATGAAACAAGGTGTAGACACAGATCACTTGGCTTTTATGCCAGTGTTATAAATGATATGACCTACCCTATGAATTCTTATTAAGAGTAGAGTTCTGGTGCCCCCAACATAAGATGGATATGGAACTGTTGGAGTAAGTCCAGAGGAGGTCACCAAGTTGCTGAAGGGAACTGGAGTGACAGGAAACAGGGACTGGGTTCAAACTGAAAAAGGGGAAATTTAGGTTAGGGAAAGCTTTTGCTTAAACTATTAGGCTAAAAAAACTCACCCTGATGTAGAAAGATGTGTGTGTGGGGTTATAGCCCTGACAAGCTCCTGCTGGGTTAAGGGAAACATCCTTGGAAGGGTACTCCCAGAAACCATTGTCAGAGGACAAAGAGGCTCCAGGAGTTTCTGTAAAGTGCTGAAGCCATGTTGATAAGATCAACAAAGAATGGAGTGTTATGGAGATAACATGGCCTTTCTTTGCCAAATCATATGGAAGCATAGGAAGCCAGCCTTTAAGCCTATGTCAACTGTCTATCACCCCAGGAACTATTATTGCCTATAGCCACTCAAGCTACCTAAGGAAGAAGGTATAAAAAGAGATAGGTCATAAGCAAAATTAGGGGAAAAAAAGAAGCACCATCTCTGCAGGGGTAACTGTGAAGCTGCCCTGCTTCTTCTTCCCACACCTTGGACAATGAAGGGGTGAGCAGTCTTTTGCTCTGTTTTCTCTTTTTCCTTCCCATTACTTTATGACTTATACCTTTCCATCTTTACCCCATAGCTACCTTTAGTCACTAATTTTTCCCTGGCTAACATCTTTATTTCATAAACACTATCTCTTGCCTTACATCTCATAATCTATCGGGACTTTATATTCGTTGTGGTGTTCCTTTAAGGTGTGTAATTCTTTTTAACATGTTTTATTAATGGGAGACAGCTATCTTTATATGCAATTCTCCTCTGTGCTATGGGTACCAGTTGGGTTTAGATTGGTGTTTTAGGTTGTTGTGCTTCAGGTTAGTTTTCTGTTGTTATTTGAATATTGGTGAGGGAAAATGTTGTTTTATGCTGTATTGAAACTTAGATTGGTATGCTGTCTGTAGAGTTTTTGGAGTCTTTTTTGTGTCTGTAGAGTATATTTTCTGCTGGCTACTTTAGCGTCTTTTGTGTAATCCATTAAACAATCATGCAGCTAACGTTACCACTGACAATATGAAACCCACAATAATTGTCACACCCTTGTATTAATAAAAATCATTTCGGGAACTGCTAGAGTTTAGTCCGGTTTGTTGCTGGCGCTGGCAGCGATATGATGGTTAAGAGAACTTGATGGAAAAGGATCTCTCTTGCTATTAAGTGTAGTTTTCATTGGAATATCACAGTTCCTGTTCAGCCAGTGAATCTTGTCTTAGTGAAGGGTCCCTGTTAGGTGGGACGCAGACAGACTGTGTTGGGCATTTAAAAGGCTTTGATACATATATTGAGGACACTTATAGCTCATAAAATATATTAATACAAGTGGGGATGGGACAAGAAATCTTTGCGTTTCTGTCTTCCTTTCCTTCTTTCTTTTCTTTTTTTTTTTAACGTGACCCATGTGCTAAACCAATAGCCTGAGTTTTTGATAAGCAGTATCTGTCCACTTTGCACTTTGAAAATTAGACATCTAGAAAGCTACATTAGGTCCAACATTATAATTTTTATACAGATTTTAACTGTCAGTACAACAAATGAAAGGTATTAACATACTTCATTTTTCTTGTCTCATGAAAAAATAACAATAATTTTTAAAAAAAGATCTGTTAGAATTAGTAGTGAATTGGTTTTTCAAGAGTTTTTTTGGAATTGTTGTTTTGCAAAGCAATTTGCTTTACTCCTATTTCTACTATAAGTGTTTAACCAATGACATGATTTTAGAGCAGAAAATCTGGAAGAGGATTAGTACTCTTCTCTAAGAAAATTATTCAGCTACTAATACTTTTGCCAAATGGCTGTTTCTGTGTTGATGGTTTACATGATTCACTAAAAATAACAGCAATTAACTTGTCTCTGAACCTATTTCCTAGCAATATTTTCATATGCTGTTTGCTAAATAATAAGCAATAAAACTACCCCTGGGGTTCATTTGTCACCACAGATGGGATGCTAGGATATGATCCAGCCAAAGTAGCACAACCCTATCAAAGCTACTGTTTTCTAGCACTTGAAGGAGAATGTGTAGATGTCTTTGACAAGACCCATGATGGTGTAGGAGCTTGTTGTTTTTCTCATAGTTCTGGAGCAAGGAAGTACATTACTGATCATTTTTTGGGGGCTGACTCTGACCATCAACTTTTTTCCCATGACAGACATAAAAGTTTTTTCTCATGGTTAATTATTTCTAAAGAGATTTCAGTTTAAGCCCTTCACTGGAATTCACTAATAACATTTTGATAAATAAAAGATACTTAAGATAGCTTGTGTTTTTAAAAGCATAATCATCTATTTGTGCAGTAATGTTGAATGAGAACGTGTATGATCACTTTTAATCACTATAAATATTTGTGAGTACATTCATAATCCAGAACAATGGCAGGGACTTGATAATAGATTGTGCTGAAGGAACAAATAGACCCTCATGCAGACATTCACACTGTGACACAGTACATAAATCAGAACCTTCAGATGAAGGATTGGCCAGTTTTCACATCTGACTTTGGGTGATATGTTTAATCTAAAAGATCTTTTTGATATATTGGAAGATAGGGAGTTGTTGATGAGCATTTTGAGTGGAAGAAATGGAAGACGAGACAGCTCTGTCACATTCTGTCACATGAAGACATGGTGGATCCTGCTGCAAGTGCTCCTTGTGGTGGGAGAAAAATAGGAGAGAAATATATCCTATAAAGGATGCAGCACTCTATTTCTTAGCTGCAATTTGGTTTTTTGTGGTGATTAATGTCATCTTTGCAACACTTGCTTTGCAGTTTACATGTATCCAAGCCTCATCCTCTTTAAATGCTGTTCCTGTACCTGCACAGGGTGCCTCGTTTGGGAGGAAGGGCCTGTTTTCATCATCTGCTGCTAAAAGCTGTTGCAGTCCCACTTTTTAAGGTACCTTTGGCATTGTAGTTCCCTCCCCATCTGGGTTCTGTCGAGCTGAAGGGCACTGGTTCTTTGTGCTGAACTCAGAGCTGTGGTGTGTGCTCATGTGGTCATATAGTGTGTGAGGGGTGAAACCTGTAAGGCTGTGCCTGCTGAGTCACGAAAGGGATGGGAAGACTTAATTTCTCTTACCTTTTATTGACCAGTGGTTGTTGTGCACCTGGTAGAGAAAGGGGAAATGTGTGCCTGATTTGATTTTGTAATGATTTTTCTTTTTATTTAAAGTGATAGCAAGCGTACTTAGATACAGTGTTTTTATTTTCCTTACATAAAAGGAAAGTAAATATTTCTGGACAGGATTTTATTCAATGAAGAGTACTAAGATATAAAACAAACAAGCAAAGCCCCAAACACATCCTATAACTTCCGTGTTCTGCTTCAGTTTCAATCTACATCAAATGATAAATCTTCGAGGCTACATCTAAAACCAACAACAAATAAACAGCTGGTTGCTGCTGCTGTCTTTTCAAATCTTTCATCTCCTGAAACAGGAACAGGCTGATCCCTGATTCTTACCCCAGCCTTATTTCAGCAGTGAGCTTTACAAACATTGCTAGATTGCACCTGACATAAATCCTCAAAAGAGCCCACATCAAAACCTGACAATACTTAGCACATTATACTACAGTCAGTATGGTGATTTTTCAGCCATTAAGGCAGTAAAATGAGTGGGAGGAGTTGAAAACAGGGGGACAAAATACATAGATATACCATCTTATTGCTTTGACACTTTTTTTCCATAGAGTTGAATATTCATGGAATGTTCATGAATATTTTAAGAAATGGTATATTATTTAGATGTAAAACCCAAGTCCAAAAGTTTCATAATATCTTTTAGGATCTCCTTAAAAAAGTAATTTATATCCTTCAAATAAGTTGTCATGAAGAGATTGGCTTCAAATAAGCCTTAGTAATATCTGTCTGTATCACTATATTACTGCATTCTTTTGCAGAAATTTTAGGGAGCACAGTAAAATATTGCGGTAGCACAGATCTTTAAGCATTTTTTAAGGCATTTCTGAAAAGTTCATGGACATGCACACTAGGGACAGGGAAGCTGACTCTACTATATTCCTCACTTAGCATTCTGGTCTTCTGTCACTGTCCTTTTAGAGGCTGCTACAATAAGCCAAAGTTTTATAATTTTATGTAATTCCTTCTTGGAATCTCTGACACAAGAATTATACATCAAGTTCTAAGGAATGAAAATAAGAGATCATAGTAACAACCTTGTGGCCACTGAAATGAAATAATACATATCATTTTAGGCTACATGGAGAATTGATCCACTATCTTCCTGTTTTGTGTCTGTTCCAGGTAAACTGGTGCACAAAAAACCACCAGGACACCAAAACCAATTGACCCCCTTTATAGAAACAGCTCCAACCACTTTTGTTCAGGGATATTATCACCATATGGCAATACATCATAAGTGTTTCAAAACAACCTAGGAATTTCATAAAGTAATTCTCTATAAAATTATAGTGTAATAGAAATTGTGAGACAAAGCAAGATTATGTTTTTCTCCAGGATTTTTTTATTAGAGTTTTTGTTGGTTGTTTGTTTTTTTGTTAGAGATTAGAGATAAAATCCTGATACCTCTGGGAACAAGATTCCCTGTTTTCCAGGTCGTAATGCGATTCAGATTCTTGGCCAATACAAGGCATAGATTTATAAATCTAGTATCAGATCAAGAGTGAGGTAAAAAGAAATGCTGTCTCTTTGAACAGATGATTTTAGCCAGGTTAAAACCATTTAGCTGACCTCTGTGCATATATCACTTTCATTTACACTTTTGTGGACAATAAAATCATAGAACTCTGTTTGTATTCTACAAAAAACCCCATGAAATACCCCTGACTGAGCTATTATAGCCATGACTGTGTCTGAACCTGGGTTTTTTGTTTCTTTGTTTTTTGTTTGGTTGGTTGGTTGGTGTTTTTTTCCAGGTGATGCTATAACAAAGAGCTAAAAAATATACTACAAATTTTATTGAGCTATAATGGAATATCAAAAAGTAAATGTAGAAAATTACTTATTGTATTCAATAGTAGTTCTGTAAAGCATTGAAGCATCATCACAAATCTGAGCAAAGGGCCTGTGTTAAAACTTTTCTGATATGCTATTTGTCTGTGGGATATGTAAATGATTTTTTTTTTTAAATTTGCAGTTGCAGTATATTAAACTTCATCCTCATTGTCAAGGCTGAGGAAGCTGACTCCACTGCAGAAAAAATTAGCAAGCGCCTGGATTCCTTGTGCTTTGGATTTAGACTTACATTCAGGATAAAGCAAACTGAGCCAGCCCTGAAATGAACTCAGACGCAATATTAAAGGAAGATTATTTAGGAGTAAAAGCTAAGACAGTGGAGAAAAGGTAAAGGAAGTTAGGACATGAAAAGCTAATTAGTTTCTTTCAATCCAACCCCAAAATGAGCCTTTCAGCCTTGCAGATTGACTGATGAGATATGTCACTTGGAAGAACAGGGTATGAAACTGCACAGGAAGAATTGGAAGAGCCAGCAGTGTATTAACAGGCTCTGTAACATCCTGCATGAGAAATGAGGGGGACCACTGCATGTCAGAAGCTTCTGGGATAATTACATTTTCCTGCTGGTATGTCATATTTCACTATCAGATTTCAGCTGTTTACAAATGTACCCTAAAATTGTTGTTTTATCTGTGGTTCTCCTATTGTTGTGGTTCTACCAGAAGGTAACTTTTAATAGGCAGACACTGCCAGCAATCAATACATGGGAGCAAGGCAGCAAAAGAACTGAATGACAGAATTCCCAAGCTGTTCTTAAAGGGAACACAGTTAAATACTGACAACTGTCCTATATATTACTTTATTTATTTTTTTTTTAAATACAGATTATCAGTTGTAGGAGTAGCAAAAATTAAAGCCAAAATATCCAGAGGTTTCCATGGGTGTATGGAAGACAGTAATTTTCCTATGTATGGTACTACACTCAATCCGACTGCAGTGACAGCTTTTTCAAAGGCTTTTCATATTTCCAGTTATGAATTTGTTTTATCTCCAAGTGCAGCCCAAGCAGTGGGATCTGCATATCTTAATAGGCAGTGCTCCTGGATCACTCTTGTCCTTGACAGGGCTGTATTTTGCTTAGCAGCAGTTGTGTGAGGGTGTTGTCCTCTTCTTTCTGTAGTACCCAGAGGTGCTGCCACCATCACTGACAGGTTCAAACTTGACCATGTCCTTCTTGGAACAGGGTTTGGCTTTGTTGGGCATATTGAAGCTTCAGGCAGTTCTCATGGTAGACATCCCTGTAGCCACCCGTGCACCAAAACCTTGCCACACCAACCCCATGCAGCCTCAATTATGAAGGATTGGCATGGAAGGAAAAACCTCTGAGAATATGTTAATATCTCCATCAAATATTTATTTATAAATTAATATCACACACTGTTAGCTTGTTAATTGGCATCAGTGGTCACACTTGGTTGCTTGCATGCTGTGCTTTTTTGTGCCCTTTTTAGGTCCTGTTCTTCATTTACCTTTATCTTTGGGGAGTCTTTTTTAACATCTGTGTTTTCCTAATTTCTCTTTAGTAACCAGTGTTCAAGACTGAGTGCCATTTAACTGCAATGTCTTTATTCAGTCTATAGTTTTGGCAGTAGCATTATCAAGATGCTCAGTTGTCTCTGAATATTCACTTGTAAGATGCTATATATGAAGAAAAGATATTTGTATATTCATCAGTTCCAATTTTATAGACAAATTAGAATACCAACTTCCCATTGCCATAAAAAGATTAAATTTTGCTATAAAAAGATTAATTTTTTAATGCAGTATGTATTTTCCTTTATTAATTATTTGGAAGAGAACATGCATTTACTTTCTTGCTATTTTGCTTAGCAATGCCAAGTTAAAGGTCCATGGGAGAATTTCCAAGGACAAGGAGAGCATAACTGTTGGATAAGTCATATATCTCTTTCTGGTAGTTTGTCAAATAGATGTTTTTTCCCCAAAGAACAACTTTTTCTTACCTTGAAGCTCTTGTGCTTCTGCTAATCAGTCTATTTTTGATTTGAAAAACCCTTATCTGTCCAACAGACATTTCTGTGGGACTCAGACATTAGGGATTGTCAGCTCATTCCAAGGATTCCAGAGCCTTCAGACACAGTCCTTATTTAGGAGGGCATTTAGTATGAAAACACAGTGTCTCTTAAAAGCAGAAGTCAAGTATGTTTGACTTGAAGCACAAAGTTAAACATACATGATCCTGAAGAGAAATCAGTATCTGGCAACAGAGGAATGAGACCACTAAGAGGTATCCAATAAAATACATTTTGAGATTGTTTTAAGAAGAATCTATTAAGGAAACAAAAAAAACCCAAAAAACAAAAAAGCAAGCAATCAGAAAGAAACCCCCTGTGACAAATTAGATAAATAAACCACAGAAAGATACAAACCCACAAAAACCACCAAAAAGTGCAAAGCAAAACAAAACAAGCAAACAAACAAAATCAAAACCAAACACAAGGGCCCTAAAATGAAGATGGAACATGCAGAAACTCTTTGACACTGCAATTGAGAAAATATGTGATAGGAAGGTTTAAGAAAAGTCTTCTGCAAAGGGAAATGTAGATCTCGTCAAGCACATTAAGAAGATACAAGTATTATCCACTGTAGTTTAAAAGCTGGGAATTAGGAGGGCTTTGATGGAATTATTTCCAAGAAGCAGTTAACAAGATATTAAATATTTCAGACACATGCAGTCCGTGAGAGTTGCTGGGTCTTTGGGCCAACCAGAGAGTGAAGGTGACACTCAAGGTGAATAAGGTTTCTGCTGAAAAGCTAAGTGACTTGTAACTCTTTTCAAAAAATGTAAATTAAAATGCCAGAGGAGGTACTTGAAAAACATTTAGCAGGAATAGAAGAGGTCCAGAGAAAGTGACAGTATAATTATAGACTTAGGATGGCTTTGTAAGAGGACAGATTTATTAGAACCCTCTTTGTGGAGCAGAGAGGAGTGAAATAGAACATAAAAACCATTAAAATAGTGAACTTGAAAACATACTTATTGCTTTTATAACCAAGTATGTACTTTTTCATCAAAACATAAAACTAATCTGGGGAACTCACTGTGACAAGCTGTAGAACACTGGATGGTGTTTATTTTGGGTATACTACATAACGTTGGTCTGAAGTTGCAATAGGTAGAGTCAAAGAGTTGCAGAAATTTCAGTGCATCAAACACAATCCAGCAATGCACTAAGCAGAATAATGATGAAATTTATGTAAAAGTGCCTTATAATTTTACAGAATTTATAGAAATTTCCCTGAAGTACATACAAGTAACTTAGAGGAATAGATTTGAAGCAGTATTCTAACTAATGTGTGAGTTCCATATGGGAATCCAGAATTCAGCATGCAGGAAGCTGGCAATTGTGTTTCAGTTCAGACATTCACTTAAAGTATGTGTAGTTTGCTAATATGTTTTCATAAACTGGCTTTAAATATTTTATTACATATTTCTTTTTGCCTATAATGCAGTTCTGCACCAAACAACAAAACAAAATTCATTCTTTAACCTTAGCTTTTAATGTGTGCTATATTGCTTATAAATTTATATACAGACATAATTATGAGAGAAAACAGTTGTCATCTGCATGACCGAGTCTTTAGTATTCTCTTGTTGGCTTCTCTTGCATTACTGATTTGTGGCCAAATTTCATTAGCTCATTTTGCATTCCATTAAAGTCTAAATTCTAAAAGGCCAGTGCTTTCCCCTCTTACAGAATACTAGTTAAAATGAATGCAGAAAGGGCTGAATTTAATGACTTGTGTGACAAGTCAGTCCTCAGTATAGAGGAGTGTTCTGATTGTGCAGTCTGAGGTGTAGTAGAGGACATAATACTACCTTCATGTTTTTATCTTTTTCACAAGTAATGAGACTATTGCTGTGAATTTACCTTGTGGAAATCAAAATATCTTGGAGGCCTCTGGTGAGAATTTGTCCTTAATTAGGGCTTTTTCCAGTCTGGTTTGTGGTCTATGTGATTTTTAGCATCCTGCTGCAAACATATACTGACAGTGCAATTGAATTCTTTATAGAATCATAGAATCAAAGAATGGTTTGAGTTGGAAAGGACCTTATAGATCATCCCATTTTGACCCCTGCAATGGACAGGGACACCTTCCACTACCCAGGTTGCTCCAAGCCCCATCCAACCTGGCCTTGGACACTTCCAGGGATGGGCCAGCCACAGCATCTCTGGGAAACCTGTGCCAGGGCCTCCCCACCCTCACAGAGAACAATCTTTTCCTTATATCCCACCTAAATTTCCCTTCTTTCAGTGTGAACCCATTCCCCCCCATCCTGTCACTGCAGTTCCTGATGAACAGTCCTTCTCCAGCTTCCCTGTAGCCCCTTCAGACACTGGAAGATGCTGTGAGGTCTCCACACAAATTTCTCTTCTACAGGACAAACAGCCCCAACTCTCTCAGCATTATTTTTCCTTACAGCAAATTGTGTTGTTTATATCCATTATACTTCCTGAATCTAGGTTTTAGGGAAAAAAATAAAAAGGTATACAAAGTAAAAGTAAGATAGAAATATTCAGGAATAGCTAAGGAGACGGTTTGGGTAATGAGTTAAGTAATGTAGTCTATCTCTGCATTTTAATACAGATACTTAACTTCAAGTAGCGTTAATCCTCTTCAGCCTGCCTTTCATGGAGAGACTGATTAACTGAAACCTTATTTATCTCTGAGTATTGGTTTTTCACTTTCTGCATATTATTTACAGGAGTTGTCCTAAGATTAATGATTGGATTGTTTTGTGATGTAAATGTGCAAATGCAACAGTTAATTTAGTCCTGTGGGTGACCTGGTTCACCCAATTCCTTGCGTTGAGAGATATACTTCAGAACAAACCCTTCAGGTTCATACTTAAAGAGGCACAATATTATTAACAGCTTACCCATCCTAAACAGGATTGTTTTAAACCTGGATAGTATGTTTTAATACAGAAAGAGAAAAAAGCCAGTAGAAGTGCAAGTTGACATAATATGTTTAATTGACATGAAAAAGTTGAAGTCCTGTGCATGACTTTGGTTCTAAATGTAGCTCAGTGTTCTGGGTCAGGGCCATAGAATAATTTGTTCCTTAGAATAAAGTAAAATAGATACAATTACGTCTAAGTGTATTTTCTTGATACTGATCGTGTTCTACTTTCACAAAGACATCAAGTAGGAGTTATTGATATAAATAATAATGTTAAAATAATCAGTCATTCATAGGGGTTACTTGCCAGAGATGGAGAATAGAGAAATTTATAGTTTGGTTGGTTTTTTTGTTTGTTTGTTTGTTTTTTGTTTGTGGTTTTTTGTTGGTTTGGTTTTCTTTTTTGTTTGTTTGTTTTTTGTTTTTTGTTGTTTTTTTTTCTATTTGGAACAAAATGAGAATTGAACCTAAAGCCTCGTGGCTTCTGGTATGATAAGAGCTTTTAATCCAATATCTGTATTTTGATTCCTGTGTGCACTTTGTACAGCTGGTTGAGGATTTAGGCAGGGGATTCCATGTGTACATATCAGCAGTTTCATATAAAAGCCATCAACTTTTCCATCAGATGTTTCTGCCAAACTTTGTGCTTGATGGTTACTATCCATGTTCTGTTTGAAATTTAGTTCTAACTCTAGCAGAGCATAAAATAGGCCTGAAGACAATGAGAAATGTGCAACTTTATTTCTCTAAAGTATCTGCTATACATACCTTCAATTAAAACAAGTTTTTTAAGGAGAGATAAACAAAAGGTTAATCTTCAAATACAGTGATTTCTTTTTTGTTCAAATACTTTTCAAAGAATTGATTTTCTGCCTTTTGGTAGGTGTACCACATATATTCATATTTTGGGGCCATTGTGTTTTTGATGGAAGAGCTCCTGAAAGAAAAAGGTAACGTCAAGTCCAGTGTGCATATATGACCTCTTTGTTAAAATAACTTCTGGATTAACAATTTTATTTCCCTTGTATGCCTCAGGTGATCTGTGATGATTTATTGATTAGGTGTCATTCTTTCCCTTCTGTGATCCTTTGATATCCTGTTCCAGGGCGAACAGGTGTCCGAAGGGATGTGGAAGCCAAAACTGAGACACCACAGAAAAATTAACCCAAACAGTGGTTTTATTACCAAAAGTGGCCAGATAAACAGGAAAGAAACCCAGAGAGAGAGAGAAAAGAGAAAATAAGCCTCCAGGTCCAAACACCCAAGTCGCCCAGGTGTTTCCCATGGAGTTGTCTCACCGTCCCCAGGAATGCCCAGACTTCCCTGAGCAGTGACTGCATCCTCAAGGGTCAGCAGGCTCACAGGTGATGGTGGGCGTCCCCGCCATGGCACTGTTGTCTTGTCACATGAAGAGAGTGACCCCACAGGCATGAGCCATCTGCCTTTTATCGAATTGGCCAAATGATGTTTACCTGAGTGACGTGGCCAGAGCCACCCAAGCAAAAGTATTTAGCACCTCCCCCCAGTTATGTAAGTGGGACCCTCTTGCGCATGTCTGGGGGCATTGGTGCCTGCATGATATGCTCCAGAGGGTGTTTATTAAATGGGTCCAGGGCCTTACTTCATCCTCCTCCTCCTCTATTTCTCCTTCAAGTGTTCTTGAAGGGCTGTTAGCCAGTCATGAGAGTCCAATAAATTTTAGTTTACACAGAAATACCTCCTTCAAGGCCAAAGACTGTCTTTATCGGCCTGTTTTCCCATCACTTGGCAGGAGAAAACACAACTCCTTACAGGTGGCTGGGCCAAACACAGACCAAAAATATCAGCATCTAATTCTACCCGAATACATATCCCATCTTTTCCTGTATCTTCCTTGGCAATATGCACAAGGTCAATTTGCCACATACTAAATTTTAGCTCTTTGTGCAATAGAATTTTGTCTCTTTCCTTTCCCAAATATTCAGATTAGTACCTTTTTTTTTCCCTGCACCAGAGCTTTAATGACAGTTCTGAATAGCAAAAAAAGCCTATCATGCTGCAGAAAAATCATGACATATTTTATCAGACAAAGAGAAAACAGACGTAAGTACACAAATTACGTATTTGATAAATTGTTGTCTTTTAGAATGGTGAGAGGTGGGAGGAACAGTTCATCAGTACCTCTGGGAAAGGTATGCATTTCACTCAGCTCATGGACTACAGTGAGTTCTTGAGCCTATTGATAGACATAAACATGTCATGTTCATCGGGGATTTGCTTTAGCACCACTAGCAGTGGCTTGCTGTGGAGATACATATTCTACCAAGCAGAGCATGCAGCTGTTTTATGCACCTTCTGAAGCATTTAAGTAGTGGATAGGGCTCTATATAACATGGAAAATAATATTTTTGAACATTGAGCCTTGATTGCATGCATTTCTTCCTTTAAATTGCTCTACTTACTACTAAAGCTGTTCAAACTTACATATTTCTTGCAGCCTCTTTCATTGCCATTTTTATATAAAACAGTTGCAACTTAATAGAAGTAGTATCACAATTTTGGTTTAGCCTTGTTAGACTTCTCACCTCAGACTTAAATTTCTCCATTTCTATATCACTATATGGCTGCTGCTTGATCATCTCCTGAAATGAATGAATAGCTTAGGTGACACAGAAATAAAGAACTCCTTGGTGATCAGTGGACAAATATTCCATCATTAACTCTATAGTTGAGCTCTTCCCTCCTATTCCAAGTATCAATGTAGACATACAAATATATGAACTTATTTTTCTGTTACTAACATCCTTGAGATAGCCTAGCTCTACTTTGTGACATGCTTTTTCTACATCAAATATAAATCCTCCATATTTTTCCATGTTTCACATGACTTTAAACCAGTAAAACAATCTTTAAATTACAATAAACAATTGCTATTGTTAATAAATAATTCTGTTGTGCATAAAAGGCTATAAATGAAATATAATATTTTATTGAGCGGGGTAAAAATTCTTCTTTATTATGGGTGGTAAATTTTGAATGCCTTCAACTTTTTACAAGGTTTCGTAAATCTAAAACTTCTCAATTTTCAAACAGATAACTCACAAAACAGAAAAAATTATTTTCATATGATTCTGTGATTAGCCTCACCCTAAAAAATAACCATTTTGAAGAATTTTGCAGCGGGCAAATGAAATAAAATAGATGAAGGCAAATTCAGCTTTGAGGGCAGTCTCCAACCTGTACAGAATTGCAGCTCTTACATAGTTGCCCTTAGATCTGAGAATTTTCTGTACTAATGCAGTATCGTGACTGACCCCAGCTCAACTGTTACTGAGTGGAATTGAATGGTTTTAATTTTTCTGTTCATATAAAAGGTGAATTCAGCCAGCTTGCCTTCCAGGTCAGCTCCTTCTCTTCTTTTAATTCTAGTTATATAGCACTTACTAATTCATTTTAACTAAAGTATTACATCTTCCAAATCAGTGCCAGTCCTTGTTTCTTTGTCTCATATACTTTGTACATTTTTAATCACATTTAATGTGCCAAGGAGGTTCATGTTCTTAAACTGAATTTAAATAGCTTTCTACTTCTGTGGATTGGAAAATACATCCCTTGGTGTCACAGGGGTGGTGGTTTTTTTCCCCACCTCCTGCTCTGGATTTGAGTTCGTGACAGAATGTTGAGAGTGGATTCACAACCTAGTGAATTCTTATAAAGATCCCCCTGCCTGTGTCTCAGTCCTCCCAAACCCTGAGGGAATCCCTTTCTCAAGAAGAAGGGATGGGAACTAAGGAATGCCAATATTATGGAATGTGTTTTCTTTATCTTGCAGCTCCTTTGCCTGATTAAAGGACTCCTAAGAGGAGAATCTGGAGGGCTGATTTCTCATTTCTTCTTACTGGACAGGATCCATAAATCAAGACTATCTTCAAATCAAGACTATCCTTGTTCTGGAGTTTTCAGCAGTGTTCACAAAAAGAGGCACAAAGAAGAATGATCATATAGTCCTTCAGGAAATATTTGAAGCTCTGAAAATTAATATATTTCCTTGAAGGAACCCAGACAGCACTTTTTGTTGTATCTATTTCCTGAGAAGTGAAAATTGAAAGACTTCTCCTGGATGAGTTTTTCTTCAAATAACCATGGATCTTACATACTTTGTGGCTTATTTGAAAGCAATTTCTATATGTCACTTATGGATTTGTACTTAATAATGAGGCAGGGCTGGTAAAAGAGTCCTTCTTTCTATCAGGCTGTAATCTGACTATGTTTCTCTGTCTTTGTATTTATTCTGCTACTGTTTTGTCAGTTTGTGTTGAATAAAAGGACAGAACAAATGCTGAGAAATCTAAACAGTTTTTCAGCCTTGTGGTTCTGAGAAATCTGGTTTCAACTTTGCCATTAGTATTTCTCCATATACTTGGGCCAGGATAATATTTGGTATTGTTTTTCATTTCAATACTTAACATGAGCAATTGTTTGGCCAAGAAAGGTATCAGACCATGTTAACTTGTTTGCCTGGTTTGGATTTTTTACCTGTCTAATAAATCCTTCAGTGGTCTATTAGAACACCCTGACATTGCTCCCACACCAGATACTTTTTGGATGTTACTTATTTTCTTGCCAAAATATTTTCTTATTTTATTACTTAATTCTTCTTTTTACCTCTTGCAAATCGCTGCTACTTGTTCTTGATAGCATTTTATTGCTGGTTTTCTACCCTATTTTAATTTTAGAGATCAGGTAGCTTTGTTTCTTCCTCACACAATATTCCTGTACACCCAGCTTCAAATTAATGGAGTCTTCATTTGTAAGAACTTTTTCCAGTTTTATTTAATCTGGTGCACAAGGCAGTCTTATGACAAGATCAGGCCTTCCTATTACATATTCTGCCTTCCTTAAAACCACTTGGTTTTAAGGAAGACTGAAAAGGCATAATTCCAAAGAGCTCAAAGGGAATGTGGCATGTTCTGAATTAGCTGATCACTTCAAGCTTAGGTAAACCAAGCTACTTCCTGGAATTCCCCAAATATTCGGTCTGCTTCCCCTTTATCACTACATTATACCGTGCCTCAAAAACTATCCAGTAATTCCTAGACCAATCTGGGCTAAAGAATCTGGTTTGCTGTGAGTTCTCCTTAGCTCTTTCTGCTTTCCCTTGAGTTTCACCTTAATTACCAGCTGGTGGTCAAGCACTGCTGAGGTTGTCATCCCTCTGATCTTTGAAGCATCCAGATATGGACTGTGCACCACACTGTGTCCTTGCTCTCTAAATACAGCACCAAATAAAGATTTAAGACCCAAAGAACAAAAGGTGGATTATGTGTTTTGTATAGGAGACGGCAAACTATGCACCACAGCAACCTTGCTGGGGATACTGCGTTCATTAAGACAGCAACTAAAAATATCTTTTTAAAGGACCTGAGCTTTTCACAGTGATGGGAGGGATGTCTGTTTTCAAAGAAAGAAAATCCCAGTGTGTTGAATTAATTTCTCACTCATGCTGAGAGTGGGAGAGATGCACAAGGTAAGCCGAAGAAACAAAATATTTGAAAAATATATTGTGGTGTGGAGCCTAAAACCGGTTCGTGCAACAGTATGGGATACTTCCAAATTTATTCAGGGTAAGATGCTATCAGAGACTTGAATAGATTGTGTCTGGAAGTGTTCCAGGGAAAGCAAGAACAGAAAACACAACTGAGGCACCAATTGATCTGCACTTTGGCCAGGTTTTTCAGTCTGGGATTAAGCTGACAGTACCTACAGAATTGAAGCCTTTGGGAAATTTGACAGCTGTTCTAATAATTCCTCTATCTAGGAGTTAAAATGCCTTTTTGAGCAAAATTGTAATTAATAGTCCCTTGACATCCAAGGAAATGCATAGGATTTAAGTTTTACTGTGTCAAGCAGAACATGTGACACCAGTTTACCTGCACTGAAATAGGGCAATATCAAATACTTGTTAAAATTTTATTTAAGTGTATCATCTTATGGATACTATGAATATACAACTTTAGTCTCCACTTAACTAAAAAGGGAGGATGGCTTTGTTTGGCAGGACTGTACATGCTCAGAGCAGTTTTCCTGCTCAAAATGATGAAATAAGAGCAACAGGAGTGTGTCCAAATAACTGGTAGGGAAACTTGAAAACAGGATGAAAACCAGAATGAACAAATGAAGAAAGCTTGGATTTTAATTTAGCTTCTACCATTAATATTTCTTGGTAGATTTTTAATGATGTAAAAGAGAGAAAAGCCATTACATTAATCAAGGAGACATAAATTTATCAGCAAATATAAGTTTACTAAATCAACTAATTATTAGAAAAATATGTGTTATTTGGTAAAGACTGTTAAATGAAAAGATACTTCTGTTTCAATTGCAGTGTAGTTATATCAGCATCCAGCGCACCACTCATGTGGGGACATAAATAACCTCACCATAACAAAGTGCATTCTTCAGCTGTGCCAGTTTCCACATAGTCTGTGTTTCATAGTCAAAGGAGTGACCTTGTTGCAAAGGGAATTCATGGTACATGGAGAAAATGGTGAGAGGCATAGATAATTTACCCTGATTCTAAGCCTACTCAGATCAAAGGAGAATTTCTTCTTTACTTCAATGAACTTAGGACCCACTAGGATTTTAAGAATCCCATTGATATTTTTCAGTGTATATGATGCTTTTCACTCTTATTTTCTATGAGAAGGCATTTCTGAATTTGAGCTAGGTGTTTAACACGTTCTGGAAGGGAGGAA
>VWZF01002813.1:0-10407 GCA_013396755.1 Sclerurus mexicanus
GGGACACACAGCATGGCCCCCCCACAGACACTGAACCCCAATGGCCGGGGGGACACACAGCATGGCCCCCCCACAGACACTGAACCCCAATGGCCGGGGGGACACACAGCATGGCCCCCCCACAGACACTGAACCCCAATGGCCGGGGGGACACACAGCATGGCCCCCCCACAGACACTGAACCCCAATGGCCGGGGGGACACACAGCATGGCCCCCCCACAGACACTGAACCCCAATGGCCGGGGGGACACACAGCATGGCCCCCCCCAGTCACTGAACCCCCAATGGCCGGGCGTGGGAGGCCTGTGGAGATCTCTGCAGACCCAACCCAGCCCCCTGCCCAGGCAGGGCCACCCCGGGCAGGTGACACGGGGACACGTCCAGGTGGGCCTGGGATGTGCCCAGGGAGGGAGACTCGGAGGCACAGAATCGACTCTGCTGGGAAAGACCTCTGAGACCACCGGGTCCAACCTGGGACCCCACAGCACCCTCTGAACCCCGCGCCCTCCCCGGGCGGCCGCTCCAGGCTCTGCCACCGCCCCGGGAAGAAGTTCTGCCCGTGCTGAGGGGACACCTCGAGGTTCAGCCTGTGCCCATTGCTCCTGGTCCTGTCTCTGGGCACCACTGAACAGCCTGGCACCACCCTGTGACACCGCGGGAGATGTTTGTGTGGACTGATATTTGTGTGGGTTGGGGATATTTGTGTGGGCTGGTGGGATCCCCTCTCAGTTTCCTCCAGACTGACCAGACCCAGCTCTCCTCATCAGGAAGATGCTCCAGCCCCCTCATCACCTCCGTGGCCTTCACTGGACCCTCTCCAGTNTGGGGTTTGTTCCTCCCCAGGTGCAGGACCCTCCACCTGCCCTTGTTGATCCTCGTCAGGTTTCTCTCTGCAAAACTCTCCAGTCTGTGCAGGTCCCACTGAATGGCAGCAGAGCCTTGAGGTGGATCAGCCGCTGGCCCAGCTCTGTATCCTCAGCCAACAGAGGGTCCATTCCATCCCTTCATCCAAGCTGTTGATAAACCAGTAGTCAGACTGGACCCGGTGTTGATCCCCAGGGATCACCACCGACCACAGGCCTCCAACTGGATTCTGCTCTGATCCCAACCCTGAGCTCTGCCCTTCCCCCAGTCCTTCACCCACCCCACTGTCCACTCACCCAGCCCACAATTCCCAAGCTTTCCTACCAGGATGTCACAGGAAACAGTGCCAAAAGCCTTGCTGAAGGTCAGTCCTGGTGCCAAAGGCTGCCCAGACACCCCACATGGATATGGGAAGGGGTGGGAAGGCATTTGGGGCCTGTCCCAAACCTCCTTCCCTGTTCCTGCTCCAGCCCCGTGAACACAACAGGGGCATCAAGGGAGATCTGGGGGGACCTAAGGCCGACGGGGGGACCCACACCCATGGGGACCTCAGGGCCATGGGGTACTAGACCCCCAACCATGGCCCCTGAACTGGGCTTCCTCCTGGGCCAGGGTGGGAGAATCCCAGACTTCACACAGTAGTCAGGGTTGGAAGGGACCCCCAGGGGGTTGACATCCCAGGAGCCTGGATGCTGGGAGTTAGGGATAATCCATAGGGAAACTGAGGCACAAAGCCCCACAGCCACCCCAGAGAGCACAGAGCTGAGTGGGGAACATCCCTGCCCATAACAAACCATCCACACGGAACATCCCTGCCCATAACAAAGCACCCACAGCATCCAAGCAAACTAGACTGTGTTGTATTTACACTCATGGAGAGGGAGGAAGTAACAGGGAACAGGTTGGTGGTGGAGAAGCAGGTGGCTGTGGGCTTTCCCGCTGGATCCATGGGAGCTGCTGCACCTCCCCGGGGCTCGTAGCCCTCGGGAGAACACAAGGCAAGGGCCGGCTGCAATTCCTGCTTCCCCTGAGAGCGATGGATCATCCTCAGCCAAAAGCTCAACAGCAAACCCAGCCTAGGTGGGATAACACGTGCAGCCATTCATGTGCTCTGGGCATGATGTCCACGTTATCCAGGAGGAAAAACCTGAGGGAAAGGCTTTCAAGAGGCAGCCTCGCTCCTCTCTGTGCTGGAGGGGGGGTGCATCAGTTTTGGGGGTTGGGATCCCCCTGGTAACACTGTAGGAGGGCAGCCACAGGGAACACCCTGCTCTGGCTGGATCAGGCTGGGAAAACCAAACATGCAGGAGGATCCCCTCCTTGCTGAAGAATCCTGGCCAGCACCAGGGCAGAACTGACACAAACAGGGCAGGAAAACAGCACTTGGAAGGAAGGATTGGCTGCGATTCCACCTGGCTGCTCCCTGTGGCTCTGCTCTCTGACACTGAGGGACTGTCCCCAAGTGTGGGAGAGCCAGCAGTGGGGCACAGGCTGCTCACTGTCCCCTGGGACACATCTGGTTTCTCTGCCTCTTATACCCAGAGTCCCACGGCCGCTTCCCTGCTCCCGGTGTTCCCAGGAATCCCCAGGGTGTGGAGGTGGCTGTTGCTGTGCCCCGGGAGCCGCTGCCCTGCCTTGTGCTGCATCCCTGAGCCCTGTGTCTGCCCAACAGCCCCAGAGCCCTCCACAGGCTCCTTCTGCAGGGATACCGAGCTGTCATTTGGCTTTCCCTACGTGTGAGTGTGTGCACCCCAGAGCCCTTCCGGTGCTTTTTGGGGTGCTCGAGTCCTCTGAGCATGTTCACTGTACCCCAAAGGTCTCCTTCTGCCTTCCCTTGCACTCCAGAGCCCTCCCCGAGTCTTTCAGCACCCCAGGGAACTCTACAAGCATCTCAGTGGGCCCAGAGGCCTCCAAACACCTCTCCCTGCTTCCTGGGGCTCTCCATGGGCATTTCTGAGCCCCTGCCTGTGCTTCCAAGAACCCTGGGACCCTCCTTGTGGCTTTTCCTGTGCCCTGCAGCCCCTCCATGTGCCTTTCCCTGTGCTCAGTTCCTTCTGGGTGGCTTTTGGAGCATCTCTCATCCCACAGGGCAAGAGAGAAGGCAGCTGAGCAGGCTCCCCAAGCTGTCAGCAGGGCCAGCGTGGCCCACAAGGGAGGAGGGGACCCCGGTGTCACCTGGGGCAGGGACAGGTCCAGACGCAGAGGTGTGGGGACCTGAGCTTTGTGCACAACCCTGATGAGAACGACTTGTGTAAGGCAGAAGGCAGGGAGAGAGGAGAGACGAGAGGGTAGAAGGGAGAGGAGGCAGCGCTGGGGGACACAAACCTCGCAGGGGAAGCGGTCTGGGTTATCCAGGGGTGTTGGAGCACGGGAGGCTGGAGCAGGGGTGTCCCTGGCTCCCTCCCTGTGGAGAGAGGCACACGGCAGTAAGCGGAACCTTCCCAAAGGTCCTGCCCTGCCCATGTTGCTTCAAGCCAAAAAGTCACTTCCCTGTGCCAGCCCTGCTGCTCAGTCCCCTCAGTGCTTCTCCAGCGGCGTCACAGAGGGCTGGGAGGGGGATTTGGGGGCGCAGAACTGTGGAACCAACCCCTCTGCATCAGAGACCAAGCACCTCCCAGGGAGCAGATGGCAGCCTGGCTGCCAGGATCCCCCAGCTCCCGGGCGTACAGGAGGTGGGGCAGAGGGAACAAAGTCCAGAGGCGGCTCAGGGACTCTGGCCACGAGTCCTGGGTGGCTCATGGGACTTGGAGCTGCTGGGAAGGGAAAGGCCACCCAGCAGAGCCCCGACGGTCCCACCATGCAAACCACCCGGCGAGGGGCAAGTCCCGGGGTCTTTAGCACTGGAGCAGCGGGGCTGGACAGTCCCTTTTCCTTTGGGAAGCTGGTTGAGAACACATCAGCTGAGCTGTGGCTGTCGGACAGGCAGGAAGGGAGAGAAGGAACACCAAGTGACTGCCAAGGAGGTGCGAGGAGCCCCCTTGTCCAGGTGCTGGTCCGTGTGCGCTGCTGGAGTCACCCTCGCACCACCGCTGGGGCTGGGAGGAGGAAGAGGAGGAGGAGGGAGGCTGGGAGGAAGGGGAGGAGCACCAGGCCGCCAGGCTGCAGTTCGAGCTGCTCAGACCCCTTTCACAACTTCTGGATCTTCTCGGCAATAACGATGGGGTTCTCCTTGCGGATCTTCTCGGCAGCCTCTGCCTTGTAGTCGTAGGGGCAGGCGTGCATGTCGGAGTACCGGTGGATGGCACAGAACAGGTTCCCACAGCGGCAGTCAAAGCCTGAGGGGAAGGAGAGAAGGGACAAAACCATATCAGGCCCTGGCCAGCCGGGCAGGAAGGCAGCAGGGCCCCCCCCAGCTCCTTCCTGCTGGGCCAGGAAATGCCACCAATGCACTCAGAGGGTCAGAGGAGGGAGGGGTTCGGTGTCCCCCACAGGCCAAAGGGACTCGGTGTGGGGGAAGACTCTCTGCTTTCCCCTGGCTCCGCGTGCTCTGGGCAGCCCCAGCTGTCACGGCAGTGGGAAACGCTGCCAGGACAGCTGCTCTCAGTGTTCCCCAGGGACAAGGGACATGCCAGGCACTGCAGAGTGCCAGATTGCTAATCCAAGCCAGGCTCCCCGGGCAGCCCAAGCTGGAGCTGAGCCCTCAGAGCCAGCCCGGCTCCCCAGGGTCACACAGCAGCATCTGGACTGGCCAGCAGCAAGCAGTGGGACTGTCACCACATTGGGATCACTTTTGAGCTATTTAGGCTTCAAAATTCTTAATGCAGTGACTTCACTTGGGGACAAGGCTGTTCAGAGTTGTGACCATTAACACAGCACACTAGGAATCTCAGGCAGGGAGTGGGGATGTGCTGCAGGACAGCAGGGAATTGTGCTCTGTCCCTTCACACCTTCCCAACTCCAGGCTGTAAAACCCACCAAGACCTTGCTCCAAGGTGCCAGTTTACTCCTGTTTGAGAAAACTCATTTTATCCTAGATAATACCCTGAATACACAGGAGTTCTCTGCAAGTTGAATCCTGAAAGAGGACACTTCTCACAGTTTGAAGTTCTAAAGGAAACACTTATCCAGGAAAACAATCCTCCCTGCAGATCCAAAGGCTGGGCACAGAGTACTCTGCCCAGTTCCAGGTTTATAAACCCACACTAACTCTAGGACAGCCCCCTCCCATCTCCAGGCAAGCTCAGGTTCAAAAACTTCCCAGGCCAGCCTCTGCCAAAGCCTCTTATATCCATGGAAACAGCCAGTCCCTGGCTACTGGTAGAACAGCATGACCTGCACAGCTCCAGAGTGAACTTTTTCCAGGGCTAATTTAGGGGAAGGATGTTTTTATCAACAAACCACAGCCAAATGAATTGCTTGACTTTCCAGGGGCAGTTTTCCCATTGATAGCAGCGACCTGACACCCTCCCAGCACCTCTCTCCAGCTTTATTAGGCTGGACACTGAGAGCCATCCTCCTCTCAGGAAGCTGACAGCGGAAACCAAGCAGCAATAACAAATGAGATGAGTCCTGGAGAGGGATTTTCCGTTTGGGTCTAACTCAGTCCGTGTCACTATTATGAAAGCTTTACCGCATACCTGAACAGGAGCCGATTCCGACCCACAGAGAGCTCTCTTTGCTCTAGAGCAGCTTTTGCCAAGCAGCAGAAACAACCTGAGAGGTGCTGCTGCATCCAGTTCTGCAATCCTGCATCCAAAGGCTGCCAGGACCTGGCAGGGAGTGGGATGTCCCCCAGGCTGCTGTGGCAGATCAGAGCTCCCCTCCCACCTCGCCGGCAGCACCTTGGCTCGTGATGGATTTGTGGGGAACCTCCAGCCACTGACCCCCCGAACCCAGCACCACCACAGCACCACCAGACCTGCTCCCAGGGCTCTCCCTCCACACAGCTTAGGCCACAGCCAGGTTCTCCCAGAGCCAGGGACTTACCAGTCAGCCCGATCTTCTTCCTGCAGGTGAAGCAGCGATTCTTCTTCGGTTTCGGTTTTTCCGAAGGGGTCTTGCCCTCAGCCGTGTTCTGGGGTATCTCAAGCAGGGTACCTGAAACAGAGGCAAGAGATTTGCTGCCATTCTTGATAAACCAAGCAATTGTTTTACTGCAGGAGGTGCTTGAGGCTCTAATGATTCTGGGTCTCTGCCAGACCCTCTGTGGGCACATTGCCCTGGCTGGCAGACCCCAAACTGGGGGATTCGCCTCATTCCACCACACAACCTCATGTTTTCTCTGTTTCAAATGCCCTAAGTCCAAGGCTGGAGTGGCCACTGGATAGCCACTACAACTCAGCTGTTGTACAGCAACACAACTGTCAGCTGAGCCCACAGTTAATCTTTGCAGGGAGAAAAAAAAATAGTTAACCCCTTGTAAGTACGACTAATTATTTTTGCTGGCTCTTATATAAGTGTTCCCCATATGTAGGTCTCAGAACGCTTTTCACAGATATCCATCACTGCCTCTAATCTACCAAAGGGAAAACTGAGCTCTGAAAGCCAGATTGTTAAAGGTCACTGATGCTTAGCAGGATTTCCTCCAGTACCTAAGCAGGTTAGAGAAGTCAACAGGAGGGAGGAGCTCTGGCTGCCAACAGATACACACCTGCAGTGCAGGCTGCTCTGAGGAGACAAGACAGTCAGAGACAGCTCTGTGGGGCTGACCCTGAAAACCACAGAGGCAGAAGAAAGGGACAGGCTCTCCCAAGCCTGTTCACCGCACAGTCTCTCACCTCTGTTATAAGTTGTCTCCTGGGCTTGGGGGCCAGGGATTACCAAACCCAAAATGCACAGTCATGTGCGGTGACTAGAGCCTGTTTTTTTAGCAACTAACAGCTCCTGGGATTTTTTTAGCTTTCAGTGCAAGCTGTCAGCTGAACCAAAGGAGTTCATGCAGAATCACCTGGTTATGGCATCAGCTGGAGGATGTGCCCTGCTGGGCAGTGACCCCTGTGCTCCTCCATCCCTTCAGGCTACCCCCTGTTTCAACACCCACCCCGAGGGACAGGCAGCCCCGTCACAGGGGGTGACAACAACCAGGCCCCTGCTGCCCCCAGGCACTGTCACAAACACATCTCCTCCCTTCCAAGGCTCCAGTGGATCCCTCTCCCTCCCTCCCTCTGAGCTGGCAGGGGAGCGCTGCCAGCGACAGGCTGTGGGACGCTCTGGGCTCGCTGCCATTCACCGGGAGAGGCGTCATGGAAGATTATCCTCCTGCCAGCGACTCCAGGGCTGGCAGCTCCTCAGCCCACAAAGCAATCTCTATCAGCCTGCCCTCGGGCACAGCATTTGCTCTCCTCCCTGTCTCACAAGAGAACTGTTTCCTCCCCAGCTCTCCCAGGTGTGTCTTTCCTGCCAGGAAGGGACACTTGTCCCCTGGGGTCAGTGGCCAGTGCTGCTCAAATCAGTTCTGGGATTTGTGTCACTCAGATCTGTGCAAAGGCCAAGCCAACCTGATGAGGAAGATGCTGATGAGGCTGCTTCTGTCTTGCTGAACTCCTCTGTCTCAGTGCTGGTCTCCTCTCTGGATATGCTCATAGCCGTCATCTGATGGGTCACAGGAGTCTGAGCACTGGGAGCATTTGCAGAAAACAAACAAAGCAAAAGAGCAAACACAAGGATTTTCCTTTGATGAACAGTTATGTGGGAGAGATCTTCAGCCCATAAAGTTAATTTCCTTATATTCAGAAGTAGGTCAGGAGTACAGCAGGTCAATTCCCTTTGAGATCTGGGATCAAAGTTCTTTATAGGATAAACAGAATAACCTGTGATGATTTCAGTTTCCTTTTCCACCTAATTATATCTCATAGATAAGGCTATAGCCCATCCAAACAAGTCCAGGGACAGGGCAACAGAGTTATGACTCAGGACTGCAACGTGATGGTAGAGCTCAGTGCAGCTCTGTCATCCCTCCCACCAAACGTGCCGAGATCTCTAATCCTGCTGTCACAAGATCTGGATCATCACCAGGTCCTTTCACTTAGAATTCTGGAATATCCTGAGTTGGAAGGCACCCACAAGGATCATCAAGTCCGACTCCTGGCTCTGCACAGGACAACCCCAAAAATCCCACCACTGAGGACTGAGTAGGAACTGAATGGTTGAACACAGCCAGTGACAGGCAAGGTGCACAGCTCCAAGAGAACCAAGATACCATTTAATTTACTACAACCCTCTGGCACCTCACTCTACACATCAGTCATCATCATCATATCTCCATCTTCCTGATAGCCGGGGTCACAATGAGGAGTGTGATCCATTTACAGAACCCCCTGCTCACATGTCAGATGACATCCCATCCCTTGTGTCCCACAGCTGGATTTTATCAGGGCTGTTGATCCCCTCCCCACACACTATGCCCCTACCTGGCTTTTGCATCCTCAGGTGTGGAGTCTCCCTCTGCAATTGCTTCGGAAGCCATGGGGCTGCTGCTGGGACCACTGGGTGCTACGAGACAAGACCAGTCTTGGTGAGGTCTTTGAAAAACGTCAGCAAGTTCCTCGTGTGTTTGACAGCCAGGGAGAAAGCAGGAGTGTTAAAAGCAGGCTTTAAGGTCCTGATCCCTGCTGGAGCTGGGAGGGCACACCCTGGCTGGGATCACTCCCAGATCCCTATTCCTACACTTGCCCCTTCAAATTTGTGCCCAGGTCTCCAGGGCTGTCTGGATGATGAACCCAAGATCACCTGGCAACTTCTCTGAGGTGTAAGAACCAGATCCTCTTCCAGCTTCAGCAGACACACATTGGTTTGTGTCAGCTTAGGCTCTAAGTTGGAGTCTTAGAAAACACTTTGCCAGGAAAAGCCATGTTCTTGATGCATATTTTGTGTGGGCAACTCAAGGAAAGCCATGATTACACTCAGGAACAAACTGTGGAAGAGCTCACAGTGGAGAGAGCATCTTCCTTCTACTCCCAGCTCTGGGATGTCCCAGCTGCAGGAAACAAACCTTTTAGGACATGGATTTTGGTTGTCAACACTGTTAAGGTAAGAAAATGACACAAACCAAGTAGGACAAATTCTTCCCAAATAAAATGTCATCGGTTGTGGTTCCCAGCAGTCAGGGAAGCAGGGAATTGCTAAAAATTGGGATCACCATTAGAGAGGAGTTCTACAGTCTGCTAGAAGGTGCTGACTGGGACAGGGCTTCAGTAACTGGTGGGACTGGGAAGAAAACAACTGCCCCCCTTACACGGAACAGAAGAGCTCAAGGGTCCTTGATTTAGAGCCTTGGGTCTCCATGGAAAGGGAAAGACACGATTTTTCTAGGAGGGGGTGAATCTGCTGGTGGCCAGTACCAGTCGCTGAACAGTTTGCATCCAAACACCCATTTAAGACAGATTTCTCAGGCAAAAATCCTCTACCTGGGGGGCTTATCCGGTCACTGCTCTGCTGCCTCTGCAGGAACTCCTTGTAGCACACGGAGCACATCCCGTTGGTCCGGGGGCTGCCATAGAACCCGCAGCCCGTGGTGCACAGCAGAGGCACCTGGGTCTGGTTTGTCTCCTGAGCCATCCTCGCCCCTCCGAGGCACCAGGCTGCAACCAGGAATAAAACCAGGACAGCTGTGAGGGCCATTGTTCGCTGCAGCTGGTCAGGAAGGAGCACAAAGGATCCCGAGAGAGCCCGGTTCCTGCACGTGCAGGACAACACAACGCTGGGCCCTCGAAGGCCCCCAAAATCTGTGCCCTGGCACTCCCGAGCTCAGCTGCCAAGAGCTGCCCAGAGCCAGCCTGGAAAGCCTGACAAGAACTGGCTCCCAGTTGTCCCTCCTGCCCCACGAGGCTCCCCAAACTCCCGGGGACAGACAAACACTCTCAGACCCGACCGTTCCAGCCTCCATCAGACGAGGAGTGCCACCGAAGCGCTGCTGTGAGAACCCACACGGAGATGCCCCTCAAACGCCCAGTGCAAGCCCAGTCAGCCACAATGTGGTTTTCATTTCAAGCCCGTGTCGGTTTTTTGGTTCTCAGGAAGGTGACGCAAGCGCTGCAAAAAGAACCCACTGACATACGCGGGTAAGGGGAACACGAGCACGCTTAGGCTGCAAATAAGGATAAGGGTTTCTTCCCAGCAGCAAGATGCGATTCCAGAACACCTTCCCAGGGAACAGCTGACACACTGAAACCTAATTTTAACTTTAATAATAATTCCTCTCTGGATCACACACGGCCACCTCCAACCCTGGGAACTGGCCCCTTCCACCACACACTCACAGGGCCAAACCCACCGCAGGGGAGCCACGAGGAGCAAACAAAAACCACGCATCATTCCAACGCGTGGGTGGGGGGGTGTGTGTGTGTGTGTGTGTGTGCGTGGACAACGCAGCCGTGGCCGGCCCCGAGACAGGACGAGGGCACAAAGCCGCGGCGAGTCCCCAGTGGGATGCACAGAGCACCCACCACCTCCCTGCACGCTCCCACGACCCCGAGGGGAACGAGCAGCGCGGCCCTTACCGGGGTGCAGGGGGTCCCTCGCCGCTCACTCCAGCGCTCCCATGCCGGCCTCTCCCGGGGCCCGGGGTGTCCCCGCGGGCGGGTGGCTCGTGGGGAGGGATGGGG
>VWZF01002813.1:11212-23790 GCA_013396755.1 Sclerurus mexicanus
CGCTACAGGGAAGGGGGGGTATATGTGACAGGGTATAGGGGAGGGGACTGAGACATCCCTGGGTGTAGGGACTGGAGTATAGGAGAGGGGGCTGGGGTATAAGCATGACTGACTGTAGGGGAGCAGGCTGTGACACCCTTGGAGTGGGGGCTGAGGTATAGGGGAGGGGGCTGTGAACCCCCCCCCCGGGTACAGGGAAGGGGGTGTAGGTGTGACAGGGTATAGGAGAGGGGGCTGTGACACTCCCGGCTATAGGGACTGGGGTATAGGAGAGGGGTCTGAGACACCCCTCTCAGGTATAGGGTAAGGGACTGAGCTATAGGTGTGACCGTCTGTAGGGGAGGGGACTGAGACCCCCCGGCTATAAAGGCAGGGTTATAGGTGTGCCCCAGCTATAGGGGAGGGGTCTGTGATGCACCCCCCAAGCTATAGGAGCTGGGCTGCAGGTGTGCCCCAGCTATAGGGGAAGAGGTTGTGACGTCCTTGGCTATAAGGGCAGGGGTAGAGGTGTGCCCCAGCTATAGGGGAAGGGGCTGTGATCCGATGGCTATAAGGGCAGCGGTATAAGTATCCCCTGACTATAGGGGAGTGGGCTGTGACACCCCCTCACCCCCAGCTATAGGGGTGGGATTATAGGTGTGCCCCACCTACAGCTGAGGGGGCTGAGACCCTCTCCTTCCCTGGGAGTATATGGGGTGGGACACAGCCAGACTCTCCTATCGAGAGGGGTCTGGGAGCCGTCCCTGCAGGAGGAGAGGGCTGAGAGCCCTGTCCCCCAGACTGCAGGGGCTGGCACACAGATATTCCATGGCTGTAGGGGCTGGGACACTTGCGGCTCTCCAGCTGTGGGACGGAGGGCTGGGGAAAGGGCTACAGCAGCTGGGGAAGGGTGGGCAGCACTCTGCCTCCTCCCCATCCTCAGGGCAGGATGCAGCTGTAGGACCCCACCCAGCTCTGGGTTTGAGCCGTATCCCATCCATAGGGGATGGGTGGGATGCTCCAGGGGTCTCCGGCTGGAAGGGATTCCTGGCTACAGAGCGCTCCTGCCGCTCTCCACCAAGCCCTGGATGCTGCGGGGGATTATTTAATTAAGCTTTTCCCGGGTGCTGTTGTGACCCAGGGTGGACCCCGCAGGAGGAGGCGCCCGCTCCCAGCTGTGCTGGGGCTGGGGAACATCCCGGAGAAAAACTCCCGGGAAGCCACTGCCAGGAGCTCTCTTTTGGGGTCCCCACCGTCTCCCTACCCTGGGGGACTACAAAGAGCTCTGTGTGTGAGCCCCGAGCGCGGGCGTGCCGGGACGCGGGGGTCGGCTCTGGTTTGAGGGGCTCGGCTCTCGGGGTGCCCTTGGGGCAGCCCCTGGCAGTGCCAAAGTCCCTGCGGGGACAGGTCGGGTTGTTTCCCGTGGGGGCCCAGCGTGGGCACCCCCAGGCCGTGACCACCAGGTGGCACCAGGAACCCACGGACCGTGGGCGCACAGGTACCCGGGGATGGTGGGCACAACTACCGCAGGGATGGTGGGCACGCAGGTATCCAGGGAAGGTGGGCATACAGGTATCCTGGGAGGATGGATACACACGTATCCAGGGATGGTCGGCACAGGTACCCAGGGAAGGTGGGTGCTCAGGTATCCAGGGATGGTGGGCACACAGGTATCCAGGGATGGTGGGTGCCCATACCCAGGGATGGTGGGTGCAGGTATGCAGGGAGGGTGGGCATACAGGAACCCAGGGATGGTGGGCACAGGTACCCAGGAAAGGTGGGTACACAGGTATCCAGGAATGGTGTGTGAGCACACAGGTGCCTGGGGAGGGTGGGCACAGGTACTCAGAGACGTTGGGCACACAGATACCAATGGACGGTGGGGTACAGGTACCCACAGATAGTGAGCACACAGGTACCCACGAAAGGTGGGTGCACAGGTACCGAGGGATGGTGGGCGCAGAGGTGACCAGAGAAGGTGAGCACAGTTACCCACTCACACCTCACAGCCCTCCCCTTTGTACCCTGCACGCTCCTGGGCATCCCTCACTCCCTGCCAGCCCCGTGCTCCAGCCGGCCCTGCAGACCAGGGAGGTTCCCTCTTGGTTAAAGAGAGTCATTCAGCTAATCAGGGTCCCTTGGCGCTCAGGGGTCCCTTGACTGTGACAGAGCAGGGGCCCTGGGGCTGCCAGCACCAGCCTCATGTGCCCCTGGGACTCTCCGTGCACCCTTCAGCACTGCCATCCTGCTGCCCGGGCCCTCGAGCTTTGGGGGTCAGGGCACCTTTTTGGGGGGGCAGAGCCCCAGCAGCCCCGGCTGGGCAAGTGGAGCACAGGGGCTGCTCTGCGAGGGCAGTTTCCAGGGGACAGGGAAGTCCCTGACCTTGCGGGCTTCAAGATCCCGCCGGTGGCTGGGACAGCTCAGCAGGAGCGGGGGACACCGCGCTGGGGAGTGGGGGGTTCCAGAGCAGGGCCGGCGGCGCAGCGGGGTATTCAAACACTCCTCCCCGTGGTGCTGTGGCACGATTTTCAGAGCCAAAGCCGGAGGGAGCTCCTGGCCGGCGCAGCCTGGGATTATCCCGTCCCCTCGCCCCCGGATCCGCCGGTCCCCCGCCGCTGTCGCTCTCACAGCATCGATACGTGCTGCTGGAGCATTGTCTCCCTCTGTCCTTGAGCCGAGGGAGCGGGGAGAGGAGCTGCCTCCATCCCTGCCGGCATCAGCCCTCTCCGCAGCATCTTCCCCGCTTGGGTTATCTAATGGCTGTGGCACAGCCTTTAAATGTCACCCGCGGCCGGGAGGGGAGCGGAGCTGGGTGAGACAGGATGGGAGAAACGGGAGCAAAACAGTATCGATTTCCAGCCAATTATCACTGTTATCAAAGCACCGCAATTAAAGGATGAGGCCACGCTGCCAGTAACCCGCCTGCCTCTCTGAGGCGAGGCACGGGCTCGGGCAGCCCGGCTGAGCACACACAGACACACAAACACATAGAGAGACATGTATGTGCCTGCATACACAGAGACACACACAGACACAGAGGCACACACAGACACACAAACACATAGAGACACATGTATGTGCCTGCATACACAGAGACACACACACACACACACACACACATATATGTGCCTGCATACACAGAGACACACACACAGACACATGTATGTGCCNCACATAGAGACACATGTATGTGCCTGCACAAACACACACACACCCCACGCAGGCGTCCTGGGCTCAGCGTTGCCTGCCGAGCTTGTTTTCCCCGCGGAGTTAATCTCCCCAGCCCGCCTCACTGCCTCGCGTTCCGTGCAGCCAAGATGTGCCTCCATCTGGCTCTCGCTGAGCCCGGGGAGGGTGGGGGGCGCTGGGGATGGCTGGCAAAGCACAGCCCGGGGCTCTTGCCCGACAAGGGGCTGGAGCCGCGGGGACTTGGCTTGTTTCGCATCCTCAGGGTCCTCTAAAATGTTCTCTCTCCACGTGCCCATCCCTTCTTCTCCCTCCTCCTCCCTGCCGCCCCCATGCACAGGGACTGGCTCCGACCCCGCTGCACCCAGGGCTCTCCCAGGCTGCCAGCTGGGCATTTGCCCTACGGGTGTTTGGCTTCTTACACTTGCAGGATGAGCACTGGATTCACACAGCTCTGAATTACCCCACGTACAGCCCTGTCACTCCCTGTGTTCAGCTGGAGCAGAGGACACTGAGGGGACACTCCTGGGGAGCTGCAGCTCCTCCCGAGGGCAGGCGGAGGGGCAGGGGCTGAGCTCTGCTCTGGGACCAGGGACGGGACCCAGGGAAGGGCTGGGGCTGTGCCAGGGGGTTGGGATGGATCTCAGGGAAAGGTCCTTCCCCCAGAGGGTGGTGGGCACTGCCCAGGCTCCCCAGGGCAGTGGGCACGGCCCCAAGGCTGCCAGAGCTCCAGGAGGGTTTGGACAATGCTCTGGGGACAGGGTGGGATTGTTGGGGTGTCTGTGCAGGACCAGGAGTTGGACTGGATGATCCTTGTGAGTCCTTTCCACACCAGGATGCTCTGGGGTTCTAGGATGCTGTGATCCCATCACTGGTGCGTGGTGTTTGGGAGCACTGAGGATGTCAGCAGGCACCAAACCCCTGGTTCAAAATGTGGCCCAGGGCAATAACATGGATTACACACAGGCCACAGCACAGGGATCCAGTGAGGCCCTGGCACAGTTTGCCCAGAACAGCTGTGGTTGCCCCATCCCTGGAAATGTCCAAGGCCAGGTAGGATGGGGCTTGGAGCAACCTGGGATAGTGGAAGGTGTCCCTGCCCATGGCAGGGGGTGGGACTGGATGGGCTTTAAATTCCCTTCCAAGCCAAACCATTCTGGGTTTCTACAAATACCCACAGATGCCGCAGCATGGTTCCAGCATGGAGAGGATCAAACACCTTCGTGCCCAGGGGCAAATCCAAAACCAGGGTCAATCCCCGGTCAAGCAGACCCCAAACCATTCCCTTCCCAGCCTGGAGCCTTGTTCCCAAGGGCTGTGCTGCCCACATCCATGGCACAGCTCGAGAGCAGCAGCTCCAATAGCCACCTCAGGAGGTGCCCCACAGACAGCCAAGGAGGAAGGAGAACATCTGGGCTCTGGTCAAATTGCCTTAAGAGTTGGCCAAATTGCCCTTGGGAGGGAATTTATATGGAAAACCACAGAGGCTGATGACAGGAGGAGCCCTGTGCATCTCGTGTGGCCTTGGCCACACTCCCTGCATCTCGGGAGCCCTGTGCCAGCTCTCCCTGCTGAGCATCGCCCCTTCCCCAGGGAACGAGCAGGACCGGAGCCCTGACGCTCTGCCTGGGCACTGGCCGTCACCTCTTCCCTCTCCCGTGGATCCTGATTCTGCTCTGCCCCAGCCTTGCACAGCTAACACATTAACCTAGTGCTGCGCCGGCCCCTGGCCCCGCGCTCCCTGCCTGCATGACACACATCTGGGCAGGCAGAGAGGTGTAGGGGGGCATCAAATCCTTTTAAAAGGCTCAGTGGGTTAGAAACCCCCTTGCAATTACCACCTTCTCCCTGTCTGGCATACACAAAGGACTCTCCGGGGCGCTGGGCATGTTCCTGACAAACCCACCGGAGCCGCAGGAGCTGGGAGGAAAGGACGGATGCAGGAGCCTTTTCAGGCACTGTTATTTGGTTGGAAACTGCTTAATTTCCTGAACAAAATGATATTTTTGTTGTTGTTGTTGTTTTGATGGAAAGGACAGCACTTTTTTGGCATGGTACAATCCCAGGGCTATTCATCCGTCGCCACAGCAACGAGCTCCATCAATGGCCATCCGAGATTGCAGATGATTAGAGACAACATGTAAAAGGTGGAAGACGCTGGGCACCTTGCAAGCCTCATCTTCCCAAATGACTTGAATTATCCTCATTATTTCTCCCCGGCCAATTCTCTCCCCAGTCCGCAGGAGACGTCGCTGTTATATAAACACGGGAAGAGCCAAGTTATGAGAGCGGGTGGACGAGAAGGGAACGATCCCTTCTGGTGGGGACTGACCTGGAAAGCTCATGACATGGAGGATGAAACACTTGAGATGCTCAGGGAGTTCTTCCTGTGCCTGGAAGGGCCACAGAGCAGTGGGGCCACACTGCTGTCGGGGCAGTGAGGAGCATGGCCAAGATTGGGGTGGGATGACCACAAGCTCTGCTTGTCCCCACCCCTGCAGGACCTTGAACCCCACTCTGGCTCTGCCCTGAGCTGTGCTGATCCACCCCAGGGGCACGGCAAGGAGCTTTGAGTCAGTTTGCTCTTGGAATGCTTCAGGGACCCAGCCCACCACAACCACCTGTTTTGGGGGTAAACCAGAGAGAAGCGGGTCACTGGAGCCTTGTGAAGGTGTTGACACCTCCCAGCGGAGGGGCTTCCTGTGGTGACAGTGTCCTGAAATGTGGCAGCCCTGAAACTTTAATGCCCCCCTGCAATATTCATGGTGCTTCCGATGGCAAGGCAGGAACTGCCTGAATATTTCATGGGTGGCTCTGCACTGGGATTTTGGGGAGGGTTTCCTCCACTGCCACCACATCCCCACCCTGCCATGGAGTCTGAGCCATCCTGTGTGGAAAAAGGGTGATGATGCCCCAATTTGCAGCCAAAGAGTCTCACAAAAGTCATCTGGGGTTGTTTCGGCCCCTGGCCAGGGTGGGAGGAGAGGTCGTGTCCTTCTGGATATGTCTTTGTTCCAGGGGGATCAGGAGACCCTGGGAGCAAGGCTGAAGATCTTCAGGGTGACCCCTCAAACTGGCTTTGGTGGATGTCCCCCATCCCAGGTGCCAAAACACCATGTGGGGGGCGTGGAGTGCCCACCCTGGTCACTACAAGGGACAGAGATGGCAGATGTCCCCAGTCCTGGTCCTCCCTGGTCATTGCAGGGTCATCCCCTCACTGGAGGTCACTCTAACAGGGCCATGTATTGGCACAGGAGGTGAAGGCCCCTGGGGTGGGTGGGATCCATGTCAGCTCTCTGCTGGGACATCCTCACAGTGGGCCAGGTGCTTGGAGCTGGTGTTGCACAGGATCCTGATCCGAATGCAGCCAGCCCAAGATGGCACGAGGCCCCCAGACCCGCAGCCCCCGTGCCATGGCAGTGAGGGGAGGTGGTGGTGAGAACGCTCTGCTCCAGCACAGCCCCTCTCCCCTGCCCCCTTGGCTGAAGCCCTTCCTGAGCAGCTCCCTGCCTGCTCTCCAGAACCTTTGGGGGGCTCCTCAGGAGGGGGGCTGTCTCTGAAGCCCCCTTAGCTGAAAACTCAAGGGCAGCAGAGCCCCCCATGGCAGGGACAGGGCTCTGGCACCCACCTGGCTCCAATGATGCCCTGGAGCCTCCACCTCTGCCTGGACAGAGCCTGGCTCTGTGTCCTGGGCATGAGCCCTCCCTCCAGAAATTTTCTATGGCCACAGGCAAGACAATGGGACATCAGTGGGCTCCTGACCTCCATCCTTGGACAGACCACAGCCCCGAGCATGCTGATGGGAAGGGTGGCCAAGGAACAGGCTGAGTGTGGGTGCTTCACCCCTGCTCAGCACCAGGCAGGATCGGCTTTTCTTTCATTCCTGGAAGGATGCTGGGGCCTGTCCTTGGAGCAGGGGACCAAGGACTGCTGTCACATCCCCTGGATGGCTCCTGGGGAGTGGGGACATGAGGGACAGCTCTGCCCTGGTGTGGGAAGGTGGCTGTCCTTGGGGCAGGGGCTGGTCCTGGAGATTGGACCTCACACTGTGTTTTGACCCCACATTCCTCTGCTGATGAAGCCCCCGTTGCTGTCCCCAGCGTCACGTGTGATGTGAGGTGTGGGCACCTCTGAGATGGGCCATTTCAGGGGTCTGTGTGCTGGCTCCTGGATTGGGCTCATCCCCCTGCCATCAGATCCCACCGTGTCCCCTCCTGAGGAGGGAGCAACCCCTGGCCAGGATGTGCATCCTGAATGCCACCCACCCCCAGCTCCCTGGGCTCCTGTTTGTGTCCCATCTGCTCCCCAGCGGCCCCAGTGCCCCAGGGCAGGAGAGCAATGGCCAGATCCACAACAGGCCCTTTGCAGGGAGACGCGGCTCTGATCTGGTTCGATTGGAGCCGATAATTAACAACAGGAGAGGAGATCGATAAGGGAAGCAGCTGCGCCGCAGACAGGGATGGGGACCGGGCTGGGGCCCCTCCTGCCACTCAGGGGGCCATGGAGCCCGGCTCTGGCACCCTCTGGCACCACACTGTGGTCCCTCTGCTCCCATCCCGCATCCCCAGAGGAGGAGGATGGGAGACACACGCGCCAGGGCTCAGCCAGGTCCCACAGGGAACCAGCCCACCACCGGTCTGGGGGTGACAATGCTGGGGAACCCCCCCAAACCACCCCACAGACCCCCGGCCACGCGCGTGCCGGAGCCGGCGCCGGCGCTGCAGGGTCAGGGAGCTCCAGGGGCTGCGAGAAGGAGTTAATTCCTACACCGAAAAGCTCTTTGCCGGCATCTCATCTCTAATGGAAGAGTCATGTCGGATTAGCGGGCGGGCGCGCGAGGCGCCGAGCGAGCGCCCTGCCTGCCGGCGCCCGGCCCCGGGGACAGCCGGGGCAACCATGCGGAATGGCAGATCTGGGCCACTGTGCCAGCGCCGGCGGGGGCCACGCGGCCGCTCCGCCACGGCCGAGGGCGGCCACGGGGAGCCCCGGCCCCGCCGAGCTCCCACGGCGGGTTTGGGACGCGCCGAGCGGCATCCCGGTGCGCCCGGGGATGCTTCTGCTCCGCTCCCAGCCAACGCAGGGAGAACGGGGTTTAGGAGGAAGGGCGCCCCGAGCCCCGGCGACGTGGCGGCTCGGCGGCAGCTCCCTGCAATCCAATAGCTGAGGGCGAGCAGTGCCCGGGCGGTGGAAAAGTGGGTCAGGCACATTGGACACCATGTGTTCCTCCTCCCCTTTCACACTTCTTATCGCAGCCCCGATGGCAAATAAACCAGCCCGTCTCCCCAGCAACCCAGGCGGGCGCTGGGCCGTGCCGGGAGCGGAGTCCAAGGTGAGCCGTGGTTGCAGCCATGGGAGCCAGCCCGGCCAGCCGGATCCCCGGGGAGGAGCAGGAACCCCCCAGCCCACCAGCGAACATGAGAGCAGGGTCATCCCCGCAGCCAGAAATCACCACCCTGGGCTCTGGTGGGGTGGGAGTGGTGGGGAAGGCCCATTGGTGTGGTGCTGCCTCTGCGAGGGGTGCTGAGTTCCCCCAGGTCACTCGCTGGTTCTGGCAGAGCCCAACACAGGAAAACTCCAGAAAATGGAATGTTTGCCACCAAGAAGCATAGCTAGGTGTCCAAGGCACCTTGTCCCTGAGCTGGGCTCCCCTGGGATCCATCAGCAGGAGCAATGGCTGTGAGCATCTGAGCATCCCTGACCCACTGACCCCTAAAAACGGGGCATCCCAGAGGGGTCCCACCCTGTGTCCTCCCACCGAGCATCCCCCTCCACAGGTAACCCCCACAGCTCCCCCGGGGCAGGGCTGNAGAGCCCTTTGTTTTCTGCTTTCATATTATTTAATTCTCCTCTCCTCACTTGCACTGCAGGGGCAGTGGCTAAGCCCGGGGCTTTGCTAAGCTGGGATCGTATTAAAAGAACAGAGAGGAAGAGAGTTTCTGGTGCTAAGCTGCTTGTGGTAACAAAGATGGATTTAAGGAAACTGCTCCCATAGCGATATTATTGCCCAAAAGCAGCCAGCCCAGGGGAAGGCAGCTGGGGATGCAGGGAGAGGCCCTGGGATGGTTCCTGCCAGGATGCACTGGCACCAGCAGGAGCATCGCAGGGCTGGGGGGTCTTGTGTGGGGCCACCAGGTGAAGCCCCACGGGGCCGCAGCCGGGGTTGGGACCCATAACCAGGGCCAAGACCCTCGGCCAGGGCCGGGACTGTCTCGCCGGTGGGTGGCTCACCTGGGCTTTGGCTGCATTAAAAGCTAAGTCCTCCGGCAGGGCTTTTTCCAGAGCAGCCGCCAAAGAGGTGCTTACGGGGCCAAGGTGGGAGCCTGCCAAGCCCTAATTAGGGCCGCTCAGCGGTGCAGGCGCTAATGCGCAACCTTTCGCCTCTGGGGACCGGGGTTTAACCGCAGCCACATCGCCCGGGGATGGGAATGCCGGGCTTGGGGTGTTCGGGGAGAGGGGAGGAAACCTGCCGTCCCTCCCCACACTCTGGCAGACCGGCAGCTGCCGAGCCCCCCCGGCCCTTCGGTGTTTGGCATCCCCAAAGCAGCGGGATGCAGAGCGACCGGAGCCCGGGCACGGGGAGGAGCCAGAGCAGACCCCGGGGCGCTTTCCTCTCCCCTGCTCTTTCCCTCGCCTTCTCTCTACATTAACATGTTAACTTTGGCCAAGAGCTTTTCCCACTGACCTACTGATCTTTCCTATTTCAGTCCCTGGCATTAAGGGATTGCTGGGATTAACTTGCACTAAAGCCTCCAGATCAGCTCTGGAACAGGACACCCAGGTATGGGCACAGTGGGCAGCCCAGGGCACTGATGGCAGGAGGAGGGAGACCAGCAGTGCCCGACGGCTCGGGCACAGGTGGGTGGGTGCAGCACCCCGTGCTCCACCAACTCCGGTGCTCTCTGCTCCTGCTTCTCCCATTCCCGGGCCTTGGACCCTCTGTGGTCCGAGCTGAGCACCCACAGAGCAATGGGGAGGGTGGGGATGCCCAAAGCCCCCCAGGGATGGATGGGTGCTCTGAGGACCACCTTGCACCTGGCCCATGAGATGCTGTCAAGGGGCTGTGCAGCTTCCAAGCCCCTTTCCTGGGAAGCAGCTGGTTCCCGTGGCAGAGCCAGGATGGGACCCTCTACCAGCACTGTCCTCCTGTCACCCATCCCAGAGTCCCACAGCCATTCCTGGCCAAGCCCTGGGTGGGGGATGCTCCTGGCACCCACACAGCTCCACTGCCCGCAGCTCAGTGGGCACCTGCCTGCACCCCACATCCTCTGCCTGTCCCACTGGGTGATACCCCAGTGTCACCAGTCCCCAGAGCCGCACTGTTGGTGCCAAGGATGGGCCTGGTCACCTTCTTTTTTTGCAGTAGTTTCACAGTATTCTAGCCTGGGGGCAAAATAAAACCTCAAAATATCCCCGTTTCACCCCAGTTTGGGGGCTGCCCTCAAAGGCAGGCTGCTTTTCTGCCTGGAGGGACATCCTCAGGGAGTCCCCATCCCACATCCCTGCCCCAGCCCCCGGGGGACTGTGTCCCTGCCAGGTGCTCCCACCTGCCCCGGGACCCCCGTGCTCGCCACCGGGCGCGGGAGAAGCGGCATCGCATGAAACTCAGCAATTTTGTGTCTGGGAAGTTCAAAAAGATGGAGGCAAAGGAGGGGCTGGAGGGGGTGTAGGAACAACCCGGCTTTGAAGGTGCCTGGAGATTAACTCAAGGCCATGGTTGAGGCTCGGAGACTTTTACAGCGAAACCTCATTAAGGCGGGAGCGGGGGGAACGGGGGGAGCCAGGAAATCTTCTAAGCAGGAGGAAAAATGTTTGATTCAGCAGAAACAAGTGGGAAAAAAGCCCCCTCGAGTCCCCCCACTCCGCTTTTATCTGTCCCGGGGGGACCGGGGAGGAATATGAAATCTGCCCCGTTCCTCTTTCCTGTTTATCTCCTAATTATGACGCTGGAGATTCGGCAGCGCCGCGCGGTGCCCGGGCCGGTGCCGAGCGGGGGCTGCGCTGCCCGGGCTCGGGGGGTGCCGGGGGAGCTGCCCGGGGTGCCCCTCTGCACCCCCCGCCGGCGGGCTGAGCCCCCCGGGGCAGCGGGGAGGGAGGGGACAGCGGGAGGGCGGGTAGGACCCTCCTTCAAGCACCGATTGTGCGGTGAGGTGTGTCAGGGCTCTGCAGCCTGGACCAGGGAGATGCTGCTGCCTTTGCCCCCTCCCTGGGGAACACGGAGCCCGGTGGGGCGAGCAGGGAGGTGGGATCAGTGGTGGTGGTGGGGCGAGGGCAGGCAGGGATAAAGGGAAAGAACCCCCCGAGCAGGTGGTGCGGCCCCCCGTAGTCACCCAGCATCTCGGCACACTGACCTACTTGGAGCATCACTGCGCCAGGGAGTGCGGGGAGGGGGGTGCAGGCAGAGATGGGGATGCAGAAAAGGTTTGGGATGCAAAAAGGGATGGGGATGCAGGCAAGAATAGGGGTGCAGCGGGGGAAAGGGAATGCAGGAAGAGATGAGAATGCTGACTGGGATAAGGATGCAGGAAGGGATGGGAATGCAGGCAGGAATGGGGATGTAAAAATGAATGGGGTTGCAGGCGGGGACAGGAATGTAAAAAGAGATGGGGATGCAGTCGGGGACAGGGATGCAGGAAGGGACTGCGATACAAACTGGGATGGGGATGCAGACTGGGATGGGGATGCAGGCAGGGATGGGGATACAGGAAGGGACAGGGATGCAGGAAGGGATGGGGATACAAACTGGATGCAGGCAGGGATGAGGATGCAGGCAGGGATGAGGATGCAGGCAGGGATGGGGATGCCACACTCCAGCCAAGTGGTCACTGATGCTCCATCCCTCCCCACGGACACTCACAGCCGCTGCCCGGGACACAGCAGGGTCCAGCCCGGCCATGACCCCCCCCGCCCATAAGGAAGGCTCAGCAGTCACTAATTGCTCGGGCCACCCCTGGGGGTGCAGGGCGAGACCGAACGCTCCTTCCCCGGCAGCTCTGCTGGCCGCGGCTCCAATTAGCCTCGTTATCCCGCGTCGCCGCTGATTAGGGGCCGGGTAATTGCTGCGGCGTTGGGTGTCCCTTAGAGCCACATGGCAGCAGCTATTGCATAAGCACCGGGTGGGCGTTACGTGAGCGTGAGCGGGTCAGGCCAGCCCGGGGGCTCCGGTTACACCTCCGGTTACAGGGACAGCCCCACACGGGTTGTGGGACTCGGGGGTGCACCCCACTGCTGCCTCAGTTTCCCCCTTCTCCATGCTCTGCCTTGTGCTTGCAGTGTGCTCGAGTGGCACCCACCCTGCACCACCGCCCCACTACCCCACAGCCCCACAACCCCATGCCAGGGCCCCACACCTCCACCCTACAACCCCACGATCCCTTGGCCCCATTGCCCCATGCCACAGTCATGGCCCCACACCA
>VWZF01002813.1:38848-49075 GCA_013396755.1 Sclerurus mexicanus
CCCAGGACACCCAGGAGGGGACAGCACTGGAGTGTGGGGATGGGGCTGGCGGGGTGCCTGGGTGTCACCAGCGCTGTCCCCACCTTGCAGACCGGGTGGCCCAGAACGTGGTGAAGTCGCACCTGGAGACGTGCCAGTACACAACAGAGGAGCTCAAGCGCCTGGCCTGGAGCCTCTACTCCCCCGAGGAGGTCCGTGCCCTGCAGAGCAAGGTGAGTGCCACGGCCCCCCAGTCTGCCACCGCAGCCACTGTCCCCTGGGGTGGGCATTGAAGGCAAGGAGGGCCTTACGGTGCTTTGGGAGCTGCCAAAGCCCCGTGCTGGGGGGAAGGTGTGGTAGCAGCTCACACCACAGGTGTCCCGGTGCCACCATGGATGGCACGGCGCTGGGGTCCCTTCCCTGCCCCCCTGGGTGGTGGGGAGGGGGCAGCAGCAGAGCCAGGGTGCCAGCACACCCTGAGGAACGTCCCCTGTGCCGCAGAGCTGCGAGGCCATGTGGCAGCAGTGCTCGCTGCAGATCTCCAATGCCATCCAGTACGTGGTGGAGTTTGCCAAGCGCATCGACGGCTTCATGGAGCTCTGCCAGAATGACCAGATCATCCTCCTGAAAGCCGGTAAGAGGGGGGGATCCCACTGCCCCCCTCACTGCCCTGCCACCCCTCCTGTGCCCCCACTGCCCCCCTTGTATCCCCAATACCTCTCCTGAGCAGCAACCACAGTGCCAGAGGCGTATCCCACCTTTTCTCTTGGCTGGTGTTTTCCTTTTGGAGTCTCCCGACCCTCTCTGCCCGGTTCTCCCGGTGCTGGGGGAGCAGGTGCTGGGCTGGAAGGAGCTGAAGGTCACATTTACGGGTGATGGTGTAGGGAGGGGATGTGGGGAGTGGCTGTCTTGGCCAGAGGCTTTTCTCCGTGGTCACTCTCATCAAAATGTCACCCAGAACCTGGGGTGGAAATGAGCACAGCAGGTTTTCCCCTGGGAAAAGGGGTGCCAAACCCAAAGAGGAGCAGGGAGGGAGAAGAGAAAAGGGTTGGCCTCTTCTCCCAGCAAGAAGCTGGGAAGGGGAGGCTGATGGCAGCCCACACCCGTGTCCCCCCCCATCCAGCTGCCCAGGGTGAGGATGTCATGCCCAGGCTGGGGATCTGAATATGCAAAAGCCTCAAAATGCTGGAAAAGCCTCCCAGTCTCTAATCAGGGCTGGGGAGCTGAGAGCCTCTCCCAGCTGAGTGCCTGCACCCCAACAGGATGTTGTGCCACGAAGCCAGAGCTGGCTGTGCCCGACACGCTGGAGTTTAACTCGTTCTTTCATTTCTTCCTTCCATTTTCTTTTTATTTATTTTTGTTTCCACCCTCTCCTCTCTCGGTGCTCCACCACAACCTCGGTCTCTCTGTGCCCGGCTGCAAATGACCGGATATTTCCCTTTGGTGAAATATTGTGGTCACAATTGGACACCTAAAATACCCAACCAATCCCAAACCCTGAACTGGATTTGTTGGAATAACCATTCTGCTCTCGGGAATGAACAATCTGGACTTCAAATGTGCACTGGGGGCTTTCCTCTTTCTTACGTTTGGTTCTGGGATGATGGAAACCCCCTGACCTGCCCTACCCTGCCCTGCCCTGCCCTGCCCTTGTCTGCGCTCTCTCTGCCTACATCAGGTTGCCTCGAGGTGCTCCTGATCCGCATGATCCGCGCCTTCAACCCCCTGAACAACACCGTGCTCTTCGAGGGGAAGTTCGGCGGGATGCAGATGTTCAAGTCGCTCGGTAAGAGCTGCGCCTCCCTCGGGGCTCTCCTCCTTCTCCTTCTCCTTCTCCTTCTCCTTCTCCTTCTCCTTCTCCTTCTCCTTCTCCTTCTCCTTCTCCTTCTCCTTCTCCTTCTCCTTCTCCTCCTTCTCCTTCTCCTTCTCCTTCTCCTTCTCCTTCTCCTTCTCCTTCTCCTTCTCCTCTCCCTCTGCTTTCAGAGGGTTTGCAGCCAGGGGAGCATCCAGGACCCCCCTCCACCCATCTCATCCCCCAGAAGCTTTCCGAGCTCTGGGTGTTTCTGGGCTCTGCTGGGTGTGTGGAGGTGCTGATGGGCAGAGCAGAGGGGTGACACCTCCCTTCCCTGTCCCCCCTCAGGCTGTGACGATCTCATCGGCGCCGTCTTCGAGCTGGGGAGGACCCTGTGCCGCCTGCAGCTGTCGGACGAGGAGCTCGCCCTCTTCACCGCCGCCGTGCTGCTCTCCCCAGGTACGGGGGGCTCCGGGGGCACCCCACATCCAGGGCTGTCCCGTGGCAGAGCTGGGGAGAGCTGACCTGTTACAGAATGTTCTGAGCTGGAAGGGACCCAGAGGGATCATCCAGTCCAACCCCTGGCCCTGCACTGACACCCCAACAATCCCACCCCGTCCCCCAGAGCGTTGTCCAAACCCTCCTGGAGCTCTGGCAGCCTTGGGGCCGTGCCCACTGCCCTGGGGAGCCTGGGCAGTGCCCACCACCCTCTGGGGGAAGGACCTTTCCCTGAGATCCATCCCAACCCCCCTGACACAACTTCCTCAGTGCTGCTTCCGTGGCAGATGATTTCAGTAACTCGTTGAGAAGCTGGGGAAAAAAATGCACAAAATGCATCTGCCAAAACAGGTGAGGAGTTGTGTCACCCACAGCGGGCTGGAGGGCATGGAGGGAGGCCCACCTGGCCATGCCACCATCCCCAAAACCATCCCCGAGGAGTCCCCCGTGGCAGCTCTGACCTGGTGCCTCCACAGATCGCCCGTGGCTGACCGAGTCCAAGAAGGTGCAGAAGCTCCAGGACAAGATCTACGTGGCCCTGCAACACGAGATCCAGAAGAAACACTCCGCCGAGGACAAGCTCTCAAAGGTAGGGGGGTGGCACAGGGTGGGCACAGGGAGGGCACAGGGTGTGCCGTGGGGGGTGTCTGAGCCAGGGCATGTTGCTCTGCTGCAGCTCACGAGCCACACATGGACATTTTTTGGCCACTCAGACCTGCCCAAGGAGAAGAATTTCTCTTCCCAAGGGCTGTGACTCTCCGTCGTGGTGCAGGCAGAGACAGCCCCGTGCTGCTGAGCCTGGCAGGGCAGCAAAAGTGGCATTTTTTGGGCAAGAGGAGCCATTTCAGGAACGCTTTGGCCAGTACGGAGCTGGAGCAGGGAGGGGAGCGCTGGGGGGCTCCTCGAGCCCTCCCAGGTGCTGCTTTCCCTGTGGAAAGGTGTGGGTTTGGGGGTGAGCCCACACTGCTGCCAGGCTGCCCAGCGTGGGGTGTCTGCTGGTGCCCCCGGAGCCCGGGGTCCCCAACCCACCTGTTTGTCCCCAAGGCGGCCGAGTGAGGGCACAGGGACACTCTTGGGAACCCAAGGGTCCCCAAACCCACCTGTTTGTCCCCAAGGGGGGGGAATGATGGCACAGGGACACTCTTGGGAACCCAATGGTCCCCAAACCCACCTGTTTGTCCCCAAGGGGGGGGAATGATGGCACAGGGACACTCTTGGGAACCCGGTGGTCACGGGCTCCTCCCTTCCCTGCAGATGGTTTCCAAGCTGCCCTTGATGAAGACCATTTGCAACCTGCACTTGGACAAGCTGGAATTTTTCCGTCTCCTGCACCCGGAGACCGCCATGAACTTCCCCCCCCTCTACAAGGAGGTTTTCAACTCGGAGCTTCAGTACAGCGACCCACGGGAGAGCTAAGGCCGGGAGCCGCCCCCAGGCCCTGCGAGCCCCCCCGAAATTTGGAGACGAACTACGCTTCGGAGGTTTGGGGCAGCTCATTGAAATCAAACAAATCAAACTCAAGAGACCCCCGGGGGGCCGCGGTGTCCCCCCAGCCCCATCTCCTCGCTGTGGATTGCAATAGCTCTTGAATGTAAAGCACCTTGAAGGAAAAAGCAAACGGACTTTGCCATACCAGTGAAATGAATGTGAAATCTCTGCTCGGGACAGGAGGTGCTCCTGGCAGCGGGGAGCCCTTCCCGCTGTCCTCGCTGCACTCTCCACCTCTGATTTTTATTTGTTTTGGGGTTTTTTAATTATTATTATTTTTATTTTGGTTCTGTTTTGGTTTTTTCTTTAACCCAAACACAAAGCGTGGGATAAAGAAGGGGCAATGCTGACTCGGCTGGATGGGGTGAGCCAGGTTGGGGCTGGAGCTGAGCAGAGGGAAAAGGTAGAGCCTTTGGTTTATTCCTTCTCCCACGGGTGCAGTGAGCCCACGGGAGCCTGGCCAACAGAAGCCCTGGGTGTGGGGATTCAGCACGAGATTCTCCCACGGAGGAGGCTGGTTGGAGGGAAAGGATGCCCAGCGTGACAGGGAAGAAGCTTTGCAGGGTCTCCGTGTCCTCCCTCACGGCGTTTTCCCAAATGCCTTCCCAGCTTCCCACCCCACCTGTGCTTTCTGGAGCTGATTTGGCAGGTCCACCCGCCTCGTGCCACCTTTCCACACCCCAGATGCCCCTCAAAGCCCTGTGACCGCAGCCAGAGCCTGGTGCCGGGGCTGTCCCTGTCCCCACGGTGGTCACAGCACCGGTGGCTCTCTGGGTGCTGCTGGTGTGTGTAGTTTTCTCATCGAGCCCAGTGAAATTCCCCCATGGCTCGGCACCCAGAGGAGGGTTCGTGGCCCTTCCTCCCCCCACCCCAGCCCTGATCCCACTGCTGGGTCCCCCTTCCCACACCGGCACCACCGGGAGCGCAGACGTGGCTGCTGTTGCAGGTTGAGCTGGACCCAGGCTCTTCCCCCCAGGGAACTCCTTGGAACTGTTATTTTGGGGTCGGTTCTCCAGCAGGAACTCAGGAGCTTTTTAAGGGGGAGAAATGGCCTGTTGGGGTCAAGTAGAAGAGAAAAGTCCTTATTCCTTCCCTTTGAAGGGATAAGGGTGGTTGGAAGGAATGTGTTCGGGACCGGCTGCTCCAAGCTTGGGAGGCTCAGAAGGAGACCAAGGGAAGCATTTGTGGCGTGGTGCTGCAACAGTGCCCGGCAGTGGGAACAATTCAGAGACTCTGTGGCTCTGCAGATGGTTTTTCCGTCCCTGTTCCTGCTCGTCCTGCAGCAAATGCCAAAAACTACAAGGGAAAAACCTGCTCCGAGGCAGCCCCGGTTTCTGCTGGCAAAGGGCTAAAACCCCAAGCCCCTTCCTGCTTCGTGTTGGTTCCTCCTGCACCCACTCCCACCCTCCAGCAGTTTGGGGCTTCTCCAGGAGGGAGCAGAAGACCTTCAGTTCCAAAAACTGCACCCCTTGAACTGAATGAGGAGCTTTTGTAGCGTTGTAGGGATATTCGTGCTTTTGGTTGAAACACCTCCTAGGGAAGACCACGGACCAACCTTGACCAGGGAACACCATGGACTGACCTTGACCAGGGAAGACCATGGACCAACCATGGACCAACCACGGACCAACCTTGACCAGGGAAGACCATGGACTGACCTTGACCAGGGAACACCATGGACCAACCATGGACGACCTTGACCAGGGAACACCATGGACTGACCTTGACCAGGGAACACCATGGACCAACCATGGACGACCTTGACCAGGGAAGACTCATCGATGGGATTCTGCTCCGGTCGAAGGCAGAGGGGAATGTGGGGCCATGCAGGGTTTGGAAACCACATCTGAACTGCGTCTCAGGGCAGGTCAGAGCCCTCTCCCACGGTGTTGGAGCCCAGGTCTCCGGGAAGAGGCCGCCGACCCTCCCACGGCCCCACGTGCTGTCGAGTGCCAATGTGCCACCCTCGTCTGCCAGGGTGGGGATGTGCCCCGCTGGTTTCCCACCCCCTCAGCTCCTGAAGCTCGGACGGAAGTGAGAAGTCAGTGCTGCCTTTTACGTCTGGAGGGTTGTGCCTTTTTTCTTTTTTTCTTTTGGGAGCACCGTTTCCCGGGAAAAGCACTCTAGGGAATAAACGACTGTGCTTCGCAGCTCGGCCCCGGGGTGTCCGGGGGCAGCAGCGGGAAACGGGTGTTCGGAGACGTTTGGGCGACAAGAAGAAAAAGCACAGCCCCTCGTTTTCCCCCTCGGTGCCCGCCAGCCGAGGCTCGGCATCACCGACCTCATTTCATCCGGCGAAGAACCCAAGAAAGCACCTTAACCTCGGCAACGGCCCCTGCCAACGGTTGCGTTTTCCCGGCTCGTGGCACAGCGCCCACCTCCCGGGAGAGATTTGGGATCCTCAGCAATAAAAGCCCCCCCGGGGGGGATTTAGGGAAGACTGGAAGTATTACGGCCACGCGCGACTCGACCTGCCAACCCGCGGGGAACCTGCACTTTTGAAGTTCTCTTTAACGGAACCGACTGGATTCGATGATTTCTCGGGAGGGGATAAAGTGATTTACGCTTCGATTCAGTGATTCGTGGCCTGGCACGGGCGAGGGATGGCAGGGGCCATGGCCGAGGCTGTGCCAAGGTCCCTCGTGCCCCGCTGAGAGTCCGAGAGCATCGAGGGAGAGGGCAAAGAGCCCAACCTGGGTGGAAGCGCCTGGGAAAGGGGCACTCGCGCTCTCCCCTGTGCCAGGGCTGCGCGTGCCCAGCAGGGATGATGCCCCGAGACCCCAAAGCGCTCCGTCCCTGGCACCTCGGAGACGATGCCACCCCTCTGGCCACGGGGTGTTCGGGCTCTCAGCCCCGGCCAGACCAAGGTGAATCCCGTGTTTGTTTGTTTGCTCTGGCAGTTTAGCTGAGTGTCCATTTCCACCTGCAGAACCCTCACACTGTGTATAAAAAATGGATCAAAAATATATATAATATATATTCTTGTGAATGTTGGTGCAAAAGAGAAAAAAATATATAAAGTTTCAGTCGGTTTTATGTTATTTTTTATCTCTTATGAATGAAAGGAAGAAATGGAAACCCTTTTCTTTCCATTTTCCCCCCTCCACACACACCTACCTGTAGATACCAACAGGTTTTATGGAAATGTTTTACTTTTTAGATTTAGGAAAATGCTTCTGTTCTCATTGAATGTTCTGTCTTGTAAGATTGTAATTTCTATTTTTTTAAAGAAAAGAAAATAACTAAATAAAATTTCCTGTTTCGGACCAGTCAGCTTAGGAAGGGAGGGCAGGGGAGGGAGAAATGTTTATTTAAGGACAAAACTGTTGTCTGAATTTTTCATGACATTAAATAAAAAGTAATATAATGTATGGATGAAAACCTTTTTACTGAGGCGTGTTCTGTAGGTACGTAGATGTAAATTGCACAAAATTTGCAGGAAGAAAAATAAAGTCTGTTTTGCAAGGTAGAAAACAAATAAATTAATAATGTTGGAAACGGTGATTTTAAATTTTAGTCAAGGGAGAGATTGGAAGGGAATCCCCCAAAGTCACGGCAAAAATGCTGATTTTTTCCTGTGGGCTCAGGACCAGCTGTGTCAGAATCATGGAACGGTTTGGGGTGGAAGGGAACTTAAAGCTCATGTTGTTCCAGCCCTGCCATGGGCAGGGACACCTTCCACCAGCCCAGGCTGCTCCAAGCCCCGTCCAACCTGGCCTTGGACACTTCCAGGGATGGAACAGCCACAGCTGCTCTGCCCAACCTGTGCCAGGGCTCATCACCCTCTCCAGGAAGGATTTCTTCCCAATATCCCATCTATCTGGGCAGGATTTGGACACAAGGGTGTTACTGGGTCACAACACCAGGCGCACGCTGAAGTGAGCTGGGAAGAGGCTGGATTTGTGTCCAGAACCTCCCTGTGCTGTGTTCCAAGAGCCCTTGGAAGCAATTCCCAGCCCCTCCCTGCATCCCCACCTTGAGCACTCCAAGGGAGAGCCAAGATCTGGGAAGGGGCTTCATCTGGGAAGGGGCTTCATCTGGGAAGGGGTTTCATCTGGGAAGGGGTTTCATCTGGGAAACACCTCCAGGCTGAGGACAGGGACTGCACCTGCCAGTAGAGGGGACACATTTTGGGGCAGGAGGTTGGGGACAGGTCTGGGGGCATGGGGGGTGTGTGTGTGAATCAGGGACAGCCCAGGGGTGACAGGGATTTGTTTTCAAACAGTTCCCACTCCTGGGAAGGAAAAAATGGCCAGACATGGATAACGTGCCCTGGGTACAACAAGGGTGCAAGGACTCAGCTCTGCTCTGGGACCAGGGACGGGACCCAGGGAAGGGCTGGGGCTGTGCCAGGGGGTTGGGATGGATATTGGGAAAAGGTCCTTCCCCCAGAGGGTGGTGGGCACTGCCCAGGCTCCCCAGGGCAGTGGGCACGGCCCCAAGGCTGCCAGAGCTCCAGGAGGGTTTGGATGATCCTCTCAAGGACAGGGTGGGATTGTTGGGGTGTCTGTGCAGGGCCAGGGGTTGGGCTGATGGTCCTTGGGGGTCCCTTCCAGCTGCGTCCCTCGGCAGCACAGCCGGGTTTCCCTGGAGCGGAGGGGGAGGATGAGAGGGATCCTTGGAGCAGCAGGGTCGCTCAGTCCCAAGGTTGTGCCTCGCCAGCTCCCATTCCCAGGGCACGGCACAGCTCCTTCCTCACATCCCACCCGCGGAGTGGGGGATAAATCCCGGCTGCCACCCGGAGCTGGGGGTGTTCACCCCCCCCCCCACCGAAACGCTGCACACCAGCACCTTTATTTGGCTTTTATTTAAAAACAATATGTTCCCCCCCAAAAAATCATGTGTTTTTTGGTGTATTTCGGAAAAAGAAATTAATGAATTAAAGCACGGGAAATCTGCTGAAAAAACTCCTTGCGTGGAAAATCCAAAACACGTTCGGGAAAAGCGGTTTTCCAGCCCGGGGGAGCAGCTGGGAATGGCCAGGGAGGTGTCCGGGGGTCCGGGTGGGCTCTGGGAGCCCAAACACCTCCAGGCAGAGGCAGCAGGACGGGAGCCCTGCGGTTGTCCCATGGGACAGGGCAGGAATTTGGGATACGAGGGTCGGTGTCCCCATCCAAGGTCTCCCAGTAAGCGCTCCCTCCCTTACTGGTCCAGCGGCACTGGATTTACTGGGGCCGAGTGACCTCTACTGGTTTGTGCCCAACACATCCCCCGCGCGGCCGCGATCCGGGTCCCGATCCTCCCGTCCCGAAAACATCTCTGCTGGCACTGCCCGTGCCCGTTTTGGGGACAATTCCCGGGAAAACCGGGCAGCCCACAGTGGATTTTGGGAAATTTGGCAGAGTTTGGGGAAGTTTCAGGGCAAGGTCGGAGGGAGAGGGATGAACCCGGCACCGGTTGGAATTGCCGGGACAATCCGCAGCCCCGGGGCTGCAAACGGGTGTTTAATAAAGCGGATTTGGGGTTATAAAGGGGCAGATTTGAAGGATTTTCGGAGACGTGGGGTTATAACTGGCCAAACTTCCAGGAATTCCGGAGAGCTGGGACCTTGGAAGGGGGTTGGTACCTGTGTGAATGAGCCCAGCGGGGTGGAAATGAGGATTTTGGGAGCTCAGGTTAGAAGGGATCAGGAAAAAAAAAACCAATTAAATAAAATTTCCTCTTTCAGAGCGGTCAGCTTAGGGAGGGAGGGAAAAATATCTGTGTAAGGACAAAACTATCCACATTTTTTTATGGCATTAAATAAAAAGTAATATGATGTATGGGCGAAAACCCTTTTGGTGAGGTGTGTTCTGTAGGGACGTGGATGTGTGCACTGCATGAGAATAGGAAAATAAAGGAAAAATAAGGGGAAAATAAAGTAGAATAAAGGAAAATTAAGGAAAATAAAGGAAAACTAAGGAAAATAAAGTCTCCTTTGCAAGGTAAAAAAAAAATAATAGTGTTGGAAACAGTGATTTTAAATTTTAGCAAAGGGTGAGACTGGAAGGGAATCCCTTAAGGTCATGGAATAGACTTGGAATTTCTTCTGTAACTCGGCCGTGCCAGAATCCTGGAATGGTTTGGGTGGGAGGGACATTAAAGACCAGCCAATTCCACCCCCTGCCATGGCACGGGCACCTTCCACCGGCCAGGCTGCTCCAGCCCCGTCCAGCCTGGCCCTGGCACCGCCAGGGCTGGGGCAGCCGCAGCTTCCCTGCCCATCCCGTGCCCAACCGGTTCCATTCCCGGGATAATTCCCGCATCTCCCCCGGTGCGGTCGCGCCCGCTCCCTCGCACAATCCTGTCCCTCGCGGCCGCCGTAGCGCCCCCGCCCCGCCTCTCACGCGGCCGCGGGGCATTGTGGGAGTTGTAGTCCGCGGCGCGGCGCTAGCGGCGGGCGCGGCCATTGAGGGGACTCTGTTTCCCAGAGCGCCCCGCGGCGGCCCCGGGGGGAGCGGGAGCGGCGGCCCCGGAGGTGGGAGAGGGGC
>VWZF01002813.1:49463-81230 GCA_013396755.1 Sclerurus mexicanus
GGGGGCGGCAGGGGGGTGACAATCCCTCGGTGTCCCTGGAGGGGGTGTCGGGCGGGCTGGGCTTGGGGCGGTATCGGGGACAGGTCTGGGGGGACGGACGGGCCGGGCCGTGTGTGGGGAGGAATCGGGGGCAGCCCCGGGGGGAGCCGCTATCGGGGGCAGCGGGGGCGGGGAGGGGTCCTGTGCCCTGCAGGGCTCTCCGTGGTGGGTGAGACCCCCACCCCTGGGGGCTGCCAACTCCTTCTGCTCCCCCGGGAATGTGCTCCTCCCTGCCTTAGCCCCCGGGCAGTGCCGGGGGGACACAGCCTGGAGGGTCTGTCAGGGTTTGTCCGGGCACTGGGAGGGTGATGTGCGTGGTTTGGCTCCTTCGCATGTTGCCCTGGACAGACACAGCACGTGGACTGTGAGTTTGCTTCCCCCTTTCTGCTCTCAGTGTTTTGTGAACTCCAGAAACTCTGATGTGAAACCTGTGATGAAGAGAGCAGAGTTAGAAATTAGGCAATTAATTAGATGATTAATTTAGCTTTTTAGTGTTATTCTGGGCTAATTAATGTTGCTGCTGCTGTCTGCAGCCCAGGTGCTCTGTGTGAGCCCAGTGAGCAGGTGACAGGGGGGTGGAACAGGCCTGTGCCCTGAGCACGGGGGTTTCTGTGCTTTTTTTCTTCCCCTTGAGCCTTTGGAGGTTCTGCCCAGCTGAGCTTCCCCCTGCGTGTGGTCACACCACAGTCAGTATTTGTCTGCTGTGGGATTTGAATATCCAAAGTGCAGCTCCTGCCCACCTGCTGAGGCAGCAGGTACAGCTGTGTAAAGAGGCTGGGGGAGACCTGAGGGGAATTGCTTCCATCTCTGCTGTGTCCCCCGCTCCAGGATGGGGGGACAGGGGGCACAGAACCCCCTGTAGAGCCAGGACTCCCCAGAGGCTCCCAGGACTCAGAGCTGAGGTCAGAGTGACATGGTGGTGGGATAACCCTGTAACTTCATTGTTCCCTGTGCCTGTTCTCAGGGCAGTGCTGCCATGAACAGTTTGCCTGTTTTCTCTTGTGCTGGGTGGCTTTTGGAGTTACTTTTTCAGCTGGTTGTGTCACTGCAGGGACAGTGTCCCACCCTGGCAGGAAGAGGAAGCACCACCAAACACAGGCTGTGTCAGCTCTGCAAAGTCTGGGATCCTGAAGCTGAGCCGAGGGTTTTGGAGTGGCCTCTGCTGCCTTGGGCTCTCTGGGAGGTTCCTGGTAAATTTGGGTGTCTGGGTGCAGAGACACCACTGTCCTGTAAATTCAGCTGGAGAGACCACGAGCAGGGCATTTGCTTGTGCTGGGATCACTGGAGGTTCTGTGGATTCCTTGCTGAGCTGGGTGGTTTCAAATCCGCATCTCCCAGATCTCTCAGGGTGCCCTTGCTTTTGGGCTCTTCGGAAATATCTGGGGTCTGCTGGCTCCTGGTGCCTCCTGAGAGCCTGGCAGTCCCCTAGTCCTCAGCAGAGGGTCAGCTTGACCTGCTGCCAGGTGTGTGTTGTGCCCAGGTTTCTCATTCTGCCTGTGCTCCAATCTTAAATCCCTGGTGGCGGGGGAGTGGTGACAGTTGTGCTCTGTGATGGGATCCTAGATTTGCCCTTGGAGGAAGGTGCTCTGGAGGAAACCCTGGAGTACAGATCTGTGGAAGCTCTTGGCCTCACTGCAGTCACAGAATCCCAGGATCACTGGGGTTGGAAAATGCTCTGGGATCATCAAGTCCACCCTGTGCTCGATGCCCACCTTGTCCCCCAGCCCAGAGCTCTGAGTGCCACAGCCTGTCCTTCCTTGGGCACCTCCAGGGCTGGGCACTCCAACCCTCCCTGGGCAGCCCCTTCCAGTGCCTGACCAGCCTTTCCATGGAGAAATTCCTCCTGCTGTCCCACCTGCCCCTCCCCTGCCACAGCCTGAGGCCGTTCCCTTTTGTCCTGTCACTGGTTGTCTGGGAGAAGAGTCATCAAATCGGAATGAAGATATAAAAGCAGTGCAGAAAATATCCTAAAGCAAGGCCTCAGAAGCTGTGGGGTTTTGCTGGATGGAGAGCTTGGGATGTGGGTCTGAGCTTGGCTGGGACACCTGCAGGGATCGAGGGGATCCCATGTCCTGGGACTCTGGTCCTGGGGACATGCCCCAGGTCGGCTTATGGCAAAGCAGGAATGAGATCAGCTCTCCCACCTCCCTTTTGGCTTGGCTTTCTTTGTTTTTCCTGCCCCCTTTCTCTCCTTTTGGGAAAAACAGTAGTGAGAAATAAGTGAAACTTCTAAAACTCAGATGTGAGCAAAATAAAGAGGGGGATAAGGAGCAGCAGACACAGTAGCAGGCCTGCAGGGGATACTACCTAAGTTTGTTGATGATACTAAATTCGGAGGAGCTGTTCACTGCATTTAAAGCAGAAAGATCCTGCCCAGTGTGAGGGCTGGAGGGGAAGGGTCTGAGGAGCAGCTGAGGGCACTTGGCTTGTTCAGCTGGAGCAGAGGACACTGAGGGGACACTCCTGGGGGGCTGCAGCTCCTCCCGAGGGCAGGCGGAGGGGCAGGGGCTGAGCTCTGCTCTGGGACCAGGGACGGGACCCAGGGAAGGGCTGGGGCTGTGCCAGGGGGTTGGGATAGATCTCAGGGAAAGGTCCTTCCCCCAGAGGGTGGTGGGCACTGCCCAGGCTCCCCAGAGCAGTGGGCACGGCCCCAAGGCTGCCAGAGCTCCGGGAGGGTTTGGACAATGCTCTGGGGGACAGGGTGGGATTGTTGGGGTGTCTGTGCAGGGCCAGGGCTTGGACTGGATGATCCTTGGGGGTTCCTTCCAAATCAGGGTGTTCTGGCATTCTGTGATTCTCAAAATGTGCCTCAAGCAGATTCCCACAGGTATTCCTTCACAAAATTTTCCCTTTCACACTGGAGTCACATTCAAAGGGATCACGTTGTTCTCTGCCTGCAAAAACAGCACTGCTTGTGTGCGTGTCTTGAGTCAAGAGGGAAATGGTGTCCCTAAAACTGACACTGGGCATTTGTCTGTGAGATCCTGGGGAAGAAAAGCTCTGACTGTCTCCAGTGGACTCCTGAGTCATGTGCATTGGACTGTAAACTTTGGAGTTACTCATTGACCGCGGATGAGCACAGTGCAAAGAGGAAGTTCACTTCACACCGCGGTTTCCTTAATGTGTGTGGGATTGTCCTCCCCCCACAAGTGGTGGCTTATAGATGAAAAATCTCTGCAGTGGGTTGCAGGGTGTTGGGTTTTGTCTCTTCACAGTTAAACTGAAAGTGGGCTGGTGAATAGAGAGGTGATTTACATATTGAGACTATTTGCAAGGGCATGTAGTGACAGGGCACGGGGGAGTGGCTTCAAACTGAGAGTAGGTTTAGATTAGACATTAGGAGGAAACTCTTGCCTATGAGGGTGGGGAGAGCCTGGCACAGGAAAAGTTGTGGCTCCCTGGAAATGTCCAAGGCCAGGTTGGACAGGGCTTGGAGCAACCTGGGTTAATGGAAGGTGTCCCCGCCCATGGCAGGGGGTGGAATAAGATGGTCTTAAAGGTCCCTTCCACCCCAAAGCATTCCATGATTTCAAGTGTTGTTCTCTTGCCCATGTCCAGATGTGGTTGGATAATACCTATTTGTGTGCCTGGTTTTGCTGTGATCTATTCCCTCGTCCTGGGATCTTGCAGCTGGAGCTTGGCTTGAGGATGTTCAGGCTGCACAGTGGAATTTTCCCTCTAAAGGAGTTTTAGCCACTGACCATCTGAGCTGAGAATTGTCCTCACTTGTTAGACACGTTTCCCTGGCTGTGCAGCTGAGGCCTGTTATCCCAGAGTTTGCAGGAATCCTGCCCAAATTAAGTGGTGAACTGGGAAATAGCACCTCCTGTACACTTGTGTCTCTGGGCACTGAACAGAAACACCACTGGGTTGGATCCAAGTCTGGGTTCATTCTCATTCTTTACTGGGAGCTGGGATGGGGTCTTGGTGCAGCTGAACCAGTGGAACGTCAACACATCTCAGGAGCTGATTATTCAGTGTAAAACTTGGTTGTGTGTGCTTGTTCTTGCTGAAGGAAATTTTCTTAATGCTGTTTTTTGGATCCGAACCGCATCTTTCTGTAGGGAAATGTTGTCCCAGGAACTTCTGTGAGGTTACTCGTGGAAGCAGAGGTGGCTGAAGAGGGCAATATCCAGAAGTTTCTGTCATAGCGTCTTTAAGTGATAATCTGAGGATTCTAGAGTCTCCTGAGTTGGAAGGGACACACAAGGATCATCAAATCCAACTCCTGGCCCGGCACAGGGCACCCCAATTCCATGTATTTTGTCTTCAAAGCACCAAAGGCTGAGATTTGTTAGGAAAGGAGCAAGTGGATGAGAGCAGCAGGGGAGGATGAGAAGAGTGCACCAGAATGCTGCTTTCTCTGTGGGTTTTACTTACTTGAGTTAAAGTCACTCAACAGCACCACAGTCATCTGTCTCCCTGAGACAGAACCACTGCTGGGCCACGATGGCACTGTCACGTCACGAACGTGTCCCTCAGTCTTTCCTCCTGGTCCCTTTCCCAGTGGACACTGATGCTTCCCAGCTCTCTGCAGCTGTGGGACGCTGGCACTGGAGTGCAGGACCAAAATAATCCTCTGCTGAAGGAGGTCCTTGCTCGCTGGCTCATTTTTTGGTGAAAGGTTCCTCTCTCTGAGAGCGTCACCATAACTGGTGTTCATGTGTCATTTGTTCTTCCCCCAAAATTTGGGGATCCCGGCTTGGAGCAGCTGCACAGGGATGGGGTGAAGCTTTAATTGTGTTCTTACCTGTCTTCACGTTTTATCTTCCATTCACACATTGGAAAAAGGCAAAGCAAAAGGCTTCCCATTTAAACCACGAGCTCCAGGACGCTGCCGGACCCCGTGTGTTGTCGGTGTGGTGGGGCAGCTGGGACGGGGGTCCCTGAGCAGCTGCTGGGGGGCAGAGCTGTCCTGCCCACACCCTGGGGGTTGCTCCAGGAGAGCAGCATGTTGTGCTCTGTGTAGGTCCCGTCCAGTTGTGCATCACTGCATCCCTGCTGCAGGAACGCTCTGCCTGTGCAGCTCCCGGCCCTCAGCCCAGTGCCCTCGTCTCCGAGGGCTGGGCTGGAGGAGCTCCGTTCAAAAGCAGAGCAAATGCAACCCCACCAAAACAATCGTGGCAGCAGTGTAAACTCTGCAGCCTCCAGACCTTACCCAGGGCACACAGGAGGACAGCAGGGAGGTGCAGCAAAGGGAAACGAGCCGCTCTAAATCCCGAGGGATTTGGATCCAGCGCGGCCGATCCGACCTGGAGCTGTGGCTGCTGTCAGTGCTGGATATGTTTTCAGGGGCAGTTTTGAAGCTGCCTCCACTCCTGGTGCTCCTGTCAGACCTTTGCAGCTCTGGGGGGTGGGTTTGTGTGTCCTGAGATTCTGTCCTGGGATTTGCAGGTAGGGGCACTCGGCATTTTTATCCTTAAAGAGGAAGGGGTGGAATTAAAGCTCAGCACAGACCTCTCTGTGTCTCGTCTGTGGGACCAGCTCTGCCAAAATCAGCAGCACGGCTGGGGCTGGGTAAACTTCCAGGCTTTGCTTCTGCCACGGTTACAGCCACCTCCAGTGAACAGGGAGAATGAATCTGTGTTTAGGAGGGGTTGTGCAGAGCTGTTAAAATGCTGAGGGGTGTTGGGTTTGGTACCAGCTGGTTATGTTTTTTTGGTTGAACAGGAGCGTGCTGCCCAGCTAACAGGGATTATCTCTCTGCTGCAGGAGCTGGGAAGGACCACAGAGAGCCCGGAGCCAACAAATCATCTCAACACCTCAATGAAGCTTTAAGTCTGGTGAGCTCATCCCAATTTCTCTTACCCATCTGAGCTCTCCTGTCTGTGAGGCCGCACCTGGAGGGTGCAGGTGTTCTGCCAGGGGCTCCCTGGGCATCCTCAACCCTTGCCAGGGGCTGCCAGGAGCACATCTGTTTGCTGCTGGGTGATCACAAACCTTATGAGTGGCTGGTAGTGGGGCTGTGCTGGATGAGGTGCTGCCTGTCAGCAGAGAGAAATCCTGATGCTTTCTGTGACATTGCAGACATCCTGCTCTGGGTGATTGCAGATGGGCGGTTCGTGGTGGGGAGCTCAGGCTCTCTGTCATACTGTGCTGGAAATTCTGACTGTTCCAGCAGGTTCTCTGGGTGCTGGTTAGTGCCACGTGCTGACCTGGTTTTTCTTTCTCCAGCAGATCTGTTGCTCTGTCTGAAACCTCACCAGGGAACACTCCTAATAGAAATGGCAGGTAAGAGCAGCTCAAATATGGCAAGGGAGGTAGAGTGGTTTCAGAGGCTGTTTCATTATGCTGTGGTGGCTGTGACATGTCATTAATGTGACCTGTGTCCCTTCCCAAGATCTTGGTGATCCCTAAAGCTCTTCAGCTACTTCTCTTGCCTTGGTCAGGTTCACTTTCCTGCTGTGTCCACTGTGGGTCTGTCACCTGAGGTCACTGCTCAAGTGCTAAAGGCTCAGGTGTGAAAGTTTCGTGAGGATGGAATTAATTCACAGAGAAGTACACGAGAAGAATTCCTTCCTTACAGAGGCTTTCCACAGCATTCCCAGCTGTGCTGTTGATAGTAACCCATCTGAATTTTACTTGTAGTGAAATTACTAGCAAAATTCCAACCTTTTTAAGGTAAGAAAAGGTCAGGAACTTGCCCCCAGCTGCTGCTCATTGGAGCTGCAGTTTGGTTTTTGAAAGCACAGGGTGTGTTTGCTGATGTAAAGTGTTGATCCCAGCCTTGGTGGGAGAGCTGCAGCGCTCCCAGCTCTGCAGTCAGACGTGAAAGGGGATGTTTTAATTTCCTTTCTTTTGTCTCATCTCAGAGGTAACCCAGGACAGGTGGAAACTGCAGGGTCTCTGGGTGGGAGGAGCTGGGCAGCAGTAGCAGCAGAGGAGCGGTGGAATCCCCATCTCTGGGTACCCAGCAAACAATGTGGAGCATTTTATGAGCTTGAAAAAGGACAAACAGCAGTGGCTGGTTGGTTTTGGCCCCACCATCTGGGAGCTCTGCATTAGAAACTGGCAGCAGCTCTACTGCCAGAAAATGGGAGAGAGCAGAACCAGGGTAACAATCTGGAGCTTCAGCTGTTGAAGAGGGACAGAACAAAAGTTTCCTTATCCCTCAGAAAAAACCCAAAATTGTTAGAGAATCTGCTTTTACCGTGTTTGATTAATCTTGGTCTTATTGACTTCCCCAGAGCTCAGCTTTAGAAGCTGTGCCCCCTCCTTTCCTTTGATCCAGCCTTGTTAAGTCCTTTCCCAGGCTGCTGGGACAAACTGGGCAGGAGAAATCCCATGAGGAGTTTGTAACAAACCAAAAATGAGTGCTAAGAAGTCCAAATTCCTGTGGACTTTGGAAGCATCTGTGGGCCATCAGTGGTGGGGTCAGCAGCAGGTGTTAACCAGTAACTCCAAGCAGCTGAGAGGCACCTGGGTTACTGTAAACTGGGTTTGGGGGAGGAGGGGAACAACATTTAGTGTTTGTTTTCATCAGGAAAAGTCAAACCGGGCTGGTGACTTCAGACATCATTCCATAGTTACTTCTGATGTGCTCCCAGTGGGAATTCTCCTCACCAGATTTTCTGTGTGAAAATATGCATGAGGGGAAGCCTTTTCCTTCCTAAAGCCTGGCTTAAGCTTTAGGCTCTTCCCTGCCAACCTTCAAACGCATCCGAGGAGCTGCTCCTGCAAAATGTCTTCTCCCAGGGAGAAAATGGGAAGAGAAGGGCAGCTCTTGTGCTGACAGTTCCTGTTCAGACATTTCCTCCCGTCTCCTGAGCCATTTGGAGGTTTTCCCAGGACATTCTTCATCTCTTCCTCTGGTTGTTTTTAATTCTGTTTACTGGGGCTGAAGTAGATGAGAGACAATTAGTCACAATGCCCTGGAATCAAACTTTAATCAGCTCTGCAAGGCAAGAGCAAACATTCCCAAACATGCAGGAACATCCAGACAAATCTGGGAGCTGACAGCAGCCTCAGTGCAGGGGATTTAGGCATTTCATTACTTGATTTTAGAGCAGAATTTCTTCCCAAGGTAGGGTTTTCTTCACCACATTGCCTTTGGCAGCGTTTGCTGATTTATTGTCTCTGAATGCAAAGCCTTTCCTTTTTTTTGCTTTTGTTTTTCTCCTGGGATTGAACCTTGCAGGAAAAACCTTGAACATACCCCTTTTTCGTTAAAAATCATGAGTGTTTTCAAAACAAAATCATCCCTGACATAGAATCATGGAATCCCAGAATGGTTTGGGTTGGAAGGGACCTTAAAGCTCATCTCATTCCACCCCCTCCCCAAGGAACCTCATCCTGGTAAGTTTTTTGTCTTGCAGCACCTTTCACACAACTTCACACTGATTATAGAGGTATTAAATCCAGGTGATGCTTCCCAGCTCCTTTTCCCCTCTCTCAGCCTTGCATTTACTAAAATAAATGTCATCTGTGTTCTGTGTTGTAGAAAAGGTGAACAACTTCCCACCACTGCCCAAGTTCATCCCCTTGAAACCATGTTTCTACCAGAACTTTGCTGATGAAATTCCCATCGATCACCAGTTTCTGGTGAAGAGGATCTACAATGTTTGGATCTGTAAGTTCAGTGAGAAACCTGTGCTGGGGAGAGGTAGATGTGGGATAAACCCCCACAGATCCCAGTGGCTCCTGTCCTTTGAAGTTCTGACTGCAGTCAGTTGTGAGGAACAGGCATTCCTCTTAGAATACTGTAATATGGCTTTATACTGAAAATTTAAGTTGCTGTGCCTTGAATCTTTAAAGAGTCTTGAAGAAAGGAGAGTATCAGTGCTAGAAAAGTGTGTTAGTAAATTTGAAGAGGGGGGAAAAAAGCAGAATACATTTGATACCTTTGTTAGTGTCAAGTGATCATGGAATCCTGGAATGGTTTGGGTGGGAAGGGACATCAAAGCCCATCCAGTGCCACCCCCTGCCATGGGCAGGGACACCTTCCACCAGCCCAGGGTGCTCCAAGCCCTGTCCAACCCGGCCTTGGACACTTCCAGGGCTGGGGCAGCCACAGCTGCTCTGCCCAACCTGTGCCAGGGCCTGCCCACCCTCTCCAGGAAGGATTTCTCCCCAGTATCCCATCTAACCCTGCCCTCTGGCAGTGGGAAGCCATTCCACCCTTGTCCAAAGTTTCTCTCCAGCCTTTTTTGACTCCCCAAATTAGCCTGAAGTAAATCCCCAATTCCCTTAAAGTAGGATGAATAGAAGTTTAGGCAAGAAAATAAATGAGGCCTGTCTGCTGCCCCCTGACTCCCAAACTCACTCCAGGGCGGCTGAAATTCCTCCTGGTTTGTGCCATCCACAGATCTCCCTTCCCAATGGATGCAGTGTCTTCTAGCCACGTGCTGGCTCTCCCTCAGCCACACACAGCCCCCAGACATTCCCCGTCCCTCTGGGAAGGGAGCTGATCCTCTCACAGCTGCTGATGTGCTGATATTCCCTGTGAACAGAGCTCCTGGCTCTGGGCTCCTGTTCTCTGCCTCAGCCTTTCAAAAACCGGGAATGAAAATTGCCCATTCTTCTCCCAGCAATGGAATCGGTGTGGCAGGCCCAGGAAACCACAGGGAATGCTTGGGGAGATTAAAAATCTCTTTGCCTTGCTTATCTGTTTTCCCCCCAATGCTTGTCGTCCTCTTTTACCCTCCTCACTGAAGGAAAGCTCCTTTTCTGCCAGCCCTGCATTTGGTGGCGTGGCTTTTATTCCAGATGCACGGGATGTGTGTAGGAGAGGGATTTGTGTGCATAAATAATGGCATCCTCCATGGCTCCATTGTTCCTCGGTGATGTGGAGCTGCTGCAATGAGCTCTGTAATTTTCTTGCCTGAAGAAGCCGCTTGTCCCCCCAGACTCGCTGGGGCGACGTTGCCGCTCCAAAGGCGCCTTTGTCCTCCCCTCTCCCCAAACAAAGAGTCCCTCAGAGGAGTTAATGGCAGGCTGGAAGGGTGCCAGGGCTTTGGGCATGGCAGGAGCCCTCCGTCTGCACCAGGGGTCTGACATGGCCATCTGCAGCACGCTCCCTTCGGGGGTCTGCCCTGTCTGCAGGGAGGGGGACACACAGGGAAGGTGGGAGACAAGAAAAGGCCAGTTTGAAAAAGCAGAAACACAAAGGTCCTCGCTGGAAGGGTGAATGCTCGTTATTTTAATTGGATGTGAGCATTTGATTAAGGTGGAGGGTGATCAGGGCAAGCCTGTACCAGAGCTCCCACTGGTGGAGAACAAACTCCAACCTGAGGCCCTGGAGAGCCTTCCAACTTTACTGAAGTAAACTAAAAGTTCCTTAAAACTCTGCAGGTGCTTTTGATTTGGTAGGGTTTTTTTATTAAGTAGCTTTGGGAGAATAAATGACTTCTGAAAATAAAAATGAGAAGTACAGCTAATTGCTGTATAAATGAGATTTCACAGAATCCCAGCACGGTTTGGGTTGGGAGGGACATTAAAGCCCATCCGGTGCCACCCCCTGCCATGGGCAGGGACACCTTCCACCAGCCCAGGGTGCTCCAAGCCCCGTCCAACCTGGCCTTGGACACTTCCAGGGGTGGGGAGTCCACAACCTGTTAGTTTAAATACCTAAAATTAATGAATTTAAATAACTAATATTCTGTCTTTCCCCCAATATTAAGACACATCCAAACCACTACGTATAAAGTCTTGTTGGCCCCTCGGAAGGAATTTTCCTTGCAGTAAACCAATGTTTAATTGTAACTCTGTGTAACCAGAAGTAGAAGCTGGGTTCAGATGCTTTCCTTTCCACACTACAGTCCCCTGTGTTGTCAGTATTATTTTATGAACATAAACCCTTGTTTAGGACCCCCTGGGCTGAGTGAAGAGGAGGAAAGGGAAGAGCCAGAAGGACCAAGGCAGTGAAGAGCAGATGAGCTGCAGAGCCACATGTAGGGGAGAAGGACCAGGCAGGGCATGTTCCGTTAGCAGGGGGGAAGAGAAATTCAGGGACTTAATTCTGCCAAGCTCCAAAACGTCACTGTCAGCTCATCAGCAGCTGTGCTGGGGGGTCTTTTGTGTTTGCACCTTCCACCTTCTCCTTTCTCTGTGCTCATTTATACAGGTTACCACAAGGTTTTTTTAGAGTTACCACCTGTTTTCCAAAGCAGGAACTTGTGGTTGGGCTGAGCCTCTTGGACACTGGCAGAGCCTGAGGGATGCAGGATGTTCACTGGAGGAAAGCAGGGACTTTAGCTCAGGCAGGGGCTAAGCCCAGCCTGCCAAAGCTGGGGAGTGAGCAGCCCCCTTTTCCAGGGATGTGAGCTCCAGGGGGAGGAGGGAGCAGCATCACTTCGTGCACAGCTACTCAGTGCAGCACTGCTGCGCTCTGGGGGCCTTTGTCAACTGCTCCTTTTTATCCAAGTGACAGGAACAGGGATGTGAAAAGGCCTTTGAGGCACCCCTTTGGGCCCGTATTCTCAGCCTGATTGCAGTTTGCTCGTCCCCTCATTCAAGGCAGCACTTCCAAGCCTTTAGGCTGACTTCAAGATTCCTCAGAGGCCCTGGGAAGCAGAGAGCGAGCCTGCAAGGCACAGAGCTGGCTCTGAAGTTGCTCCTGGGGCAGCCCCAGCAAGCACAGAGTCACTCTGAGGGGGGCAGGGCTGGGTTTACCCCTCTCCTCTCACAAGGGGGTGTTTGCTACAAGTGGGAATTGGACTTTGCTCATAGTTCATGATAATACTGGGCTGTGTCTTGTGCTTGTCACCTCAGTTCCTGCTGTGCTCTCCATCCTTTGGCAGGTCCCTAAAGAGTTCCCTCATCCCTGTGCTGCAGAATCCCTCTGGAGGGATCCAGGCTCATGGGAACCTGCGACTCATTGGGAGCCACTGCATGGATGGGCTTGAGCCTCTCACTGCCCCAGGGCCCCTTCCCTTTGTAGCACAGGGGGTTTCACAGAACCCTGGAATATCCTGAGCTGGAAGGGACCCACAGGGATCACTGAATCCAAGCCCTGGCCCTGCACAGACACCCCAACAATCCCACCCTGTCCCTCTGAGCATTGTCCAAACCCTCCTGGAGCTCTGGCAGCCTTGGGGCCGTGCCCACTGCCCTGGGGAGCCTGGGCAGTGCCCACCACCCTCTGGGGGAAGAACCTTTCCCTGAGATCCATCCCAACCCCCTGGCACAGCCCCAGCCATCATGCTTTGTTCCCTTTTTTTATGAAGTCCTGACAGTGCCCCACCCCACGCCCTCTCCTCTGCCCTCTCCCCAGTTTACTGCATCACCCTGGCAGTGAACATCGTCGCCTGCCTGGCCTGGTGGATCGGGGGAGGCTACGGGGTCAACTTTGGCCTGGCCATTCTCTGGCTCATCCTCTTCAGCCCCTGTGGCTACGTCTGCTGGTTCCGACCTGCCTACAAAGCCTTCCGGTGAGTGGGAGCCCGTGAGGGGCTTCTCTTCCAGCCTCCTCTGGGAGAGTTGTTACTGGGGAGGGCTCTCTGCCTGGGATAAAGATTTTTTTCATGTTAAAAGGAAGAAGAATGTGGCTACTTTTGAATTCTAGGTGTAGGACTGAGGGTATCCTGCCTGGGGTTGGAGGGGAGCAGCCACGTCCACGAGGGTGAAATTCATGTTTTCCTGAAGTACCTCAAGCTGAGCAGCAGCCTTGTGCCAGCACAGCATTAAAACAGATACTAATTTGGTAAAGCTTCATTGAGGCTTGCTTTGATGGAAGACTACCAAGGTATTAGTTTTTGAGAACTCCTGTGGTTTCTGTCTCGAGCTCCTCAAGAGCTTGGCTGCTTTGCTCTTTAGATAAAAGCAGTTCCCTGGAGCCAGTCCTCCTGAAACTCCACAAATATTTAAAGCCATCCTACATTTTCCCTTTAATTAATAATCATTTGCATTTGCTCTTGCTTGCTGGGGACAGGAGGCATCATTCAGACATTAATGTGTAATGCCTGGCAGAGCTGTGAGGGGCCTGAGCAGCTTCCAGCCTGACACAGGGACAGGAGGGACCATCCTCCTGTCACCACCACACCCCAGTCAGGGGTTTGCACCCTGAAGGTGAAGCTCCTTCTGGTAGAGAACTCTGGATTTTGATTATTCACCAGATTCTGTGATGAGCTGGTTTGGGTAACAGTGAAAGCAGCTGATGGAAATGGGGGGTGGCACGTTGGTCCTGTCTGTTCAGCACATGATAAATTAGTTGTTTAAAGGCTCTTCTGAATTTATAGTTTGTGTGCCAGCAAAAGTTGTGTGCTTGAATCACAGGTGACTCCATCATGGAGTACGGGGGAGGGTTATTTCTGATGGAAAAGGAAGTTCTAAGTGACGTGAAACCCTCTGAGCTTTTGTCCTCTGGGGCTGGGCTTTGTCCCCACCCCGAGCTCAGAAGCCCAAGGGCCTCTGTGCAAAGAGGAGTTTCCATTCTGAAGTCAGGGAAAAATTACTGCTCCCCACTGACCTCCCTGTGCTCCACAAGGGCTGCTTCTAATTGTTTCTTTTATGTTGTTTGTGTGTGTTTATGCAACTGAAAGCTGAAAGCTCCCCGAGGTGACTCTGTGCACAGTTAAATAAAGAATCGACCCCCGGGACAGAGTGGGGAGCCCAGGGATCATTCCCTGTGACATCAGCTGGGGAAGAGGCCGGGAAATCACTGCACTGCTGGTGTGGGGTCACCACCAGTGGTGATTCCAGAGGCCAGGTCAGACCCACGTGCTCTGGAGGAGGAGGGTGCCCTTCAGTGCTGGCACCCTGTCCTGCAAGGATGCTTCCCTCAAACCCTCATCATCCCACTGCATCCCAAATTAAATTAACTGCAGAGCCCTGGCACTTGGGCAGAGCTGGAGCAAATCTGCACCAGAAAGCTGGATCACCCTTGCTCTGTATCCTCAGTAATTCCTGCAGATCCTGTCAAATGAAGACTCCTCCAGCCCCTTCAGGTTGGAGTTGCAAGAGCCTGTTTGAAGGCTCAGCCTGGAGCCTAATCCTTGCTAATTGGATCCTGGCAGGCACCACTGTGAGCAGGCCCTGCTTAGAGCATTTCCTTCACATTGCTGTGCTCTGAGGTGGTGTTGGAAGGGCAGGACTGGGAGGATGCTCAAGGATGGCAAATGTTCCACAGCATCTCTGTGGCCACCATGTGGAAGGTGACAGATCCCTGGGCCACCGTGGTTTCTCTGAGCAGAGAGGGTCTGCTGGAGGCTTTTCCACTTGTCTCAGACTGGACAGGGCTTGGGGTCCCACCTCTGTAGGTATTGGGGCTAGAATTATAATACTTGCAAACATAAATGTAATAAAAATCATTAAAATAATAAACATTTGAATGCTTTCAGGGTTTAAGCAGGAGCTGGCAGTGACTGGAGCTCCTTTGTAAACACCTTTGCACAAAGCTGCCTCATAACCAACTGTTTTGTGTAGCTCTGTTGTATAAAATCATTGGCACTTTGAGGTCCTGAGAGAATGGGAATCATTTGTATAGCTAAAAATGGTAGTTTGGGGAGTTTTAGATGTGCCTGATGTAGGTGGCTTAATGGGATGAAGATGTCCTGTGGCAGAGCCCAGACCTGGGCAGGGCAGTGCTGTGCCCCCATGGCAGGGCTGAGTGCTCAGCCTCTTGTTTGGGGTGTTTTCCCTGCTAATTATTGTACCTGCATAAATTCCAGGAGCTCACCTGTACATCCTGAGGATGGGGGAGCCTGCAGGGGTGGGAACTCTGCTTCAGGGCGCCACCCACCTCTCTCGAGGCTGTTTTCCCTCTTGGTGTGTCCCAGTGCTGGATTATTAACCGTGGCCATGTGAATGCGATGACAGGCAGACACTGGGACGTTCCAGCTGCAATTCTCATGCTCAGTGGTCACTTTCAGTGTGTGGACAAGCTCTGCCTGCCAGTGCTGGGCCCCCGGGTGCCTCCTTGCCCGTGGCTGAGCTGGGCGGGTGTTTGGCCAGGGCATGACTCAGATGTTCTGTGCAGGGCACTCTGTCTCTCCACCTCTCCTCGTGTGTCATCACACCTGCAATTCCTGGGGCAGAGCAATTGCAGGAGCCAGGTTATTGGGGGCAGTGGGTGCTGCCGGGTCACGGAGCCGTGTGCTCTCACTGCCGGGGGAGGAGGAGAAGCCTTCCAGGCACGGAGCCGTGCAGGGATCCTCTGGAGACACCCCCTTGGAGGGGCGGTGGGGTGAGACATCAGTGTGAAGCAGCACGAGGTGCCGGTGCCCCCCTGACCTGCCCTGTCCCCCTGCAGCTCGGACAGCTCCTTTAACTTCATGGCCTTCTTCTTCGTCTTCGGCGCGCAGTTCGTCCTCACGGTCCTGCAGGCCATCGGCTTCTCCGGATGGGGAGCGTGGTAAGGGGGGCCCTGACCCAACCACCCAGCCTGGGGCTGCTTCCGTGGGCTGGCGAGACTGGGGGGAGTGGGAGAAGCTTGCTGTTTTCCCCTGTGTGTGGTTGTATCTGCCCCGGGGGCACAGTTTGGGTTCCTTGCTGTGTTGGCAGAAGTCAAGGCCAGGCTGGACAGGGCTTGGAGCAACCTGGGGTAGTGGGAGGTGTCCCTGCCCATGGGAGGGGGTGGCACTGGATCTTTAAGGTCCCTCCCAACCCAAACCATTCTGAGATTCTGTGATCTTCACCTGCTTGTTCTTTCTGACACCTTCCCTCAGTGTCCTCTCTTGTCCCATTTAAGCAGCCAGCGTCAGGCTCAGCTTTGCCCTCAGTGTTGGCAGCACACGGTGGGCAGAGTGTGGTGACTCTCTGCTGGCCTGTGGAGAAGTGTTGGGAGAGTTCTCCTAAAGGAACTGGGAGTGTGTCATTGTCTCTCCCTGGTTAGGCTCTGATTGTTCCACAGAATCCAAAACCTGCTGAGTTGAAAGGGACCCCCGAAGGACCATGGAGTCCAACCCTCAGCCCTGCTCAGGACCATCCCCAAGAGTCACACCCTGTGCCCTGGAGGATCATCCAAGCACTGCTGGAGCTCTGGCAGCCTTGGGGCATTTGTTTGGCATTTTAACTTTCTGTAGAGACTTGAGAGCAATTCCTGCTGAATCTACAAGTAATGCAAAGTCCTAACACACCCTGCAACACTTCATTGTCACACCTGTCATGACCTGTCTGGTTATTGCCATCAAAGGAGTGGAGATGGAGTGTAAATCGTAGGACTCTGGTGGTCCCTGATCCCAGGTCTGATCTCTAGATGCACAACCAAAAGCACCTTGGGAATAAATCTTCTCCTCCCAAACTCTGTGCAGCTGGCGGGCCCTTAAAGCTCTGAGACTGGATTAGCAAGGGCTGCTGGCCAGTGAGGGTTAAGATCCTGGGGAAATACCTGCACTTCATTCTGTCCACTTCCCTCATTGTTCTTTTCATTTTCAAGGGCTTTAAACCTGCCCTGTGATTTCTGGGTTAACGAATCACAAAATCCCAGACTGGGTTGGAAGGGGCCTTAGAGACCATCTTATTCCATCCCCTTCCACGGGCAGGGACACCTTCCACCAGCCCAGGTTGCTCCTTTGATCCAACCTGGCCTTGGACACTTCCAGGGATGGGGCAGCCACAGCTTCTCTGGGCAGCCCTTATCAATGAGTGAGCAGTTTTCTGCTAACAAGGCCACTTTAAGAAGCGAGTTCTGGGGATGTTCTCTCCCTCTCTGTGTCTCTCCAGCGGGTGGTTGGCAGCCATCACCTTCTTCAGCACCAACGTCGCCGCCGCCGTGTTCATGCTCTTCCCTGCCATCATGTTCACCGTGTCAGCCGTCGCCATGCTCGTGTGCCTGTTAAGGGTAGGTTCTTCTCCTGGAAGGCGTCCCTGCCCGTGGCAGGGGGGTGGAATGAGGTGGCCTTTAAGGTCCCTTCCAACCCAAACCAGTCTGGGGTTCTGTGGTTCTTCTGACGTGGAGTATCTGCCTTTTGTGTCGCAGTGATGCGAAGAGGCAGCTCAGCAGCCACCATGAGCCATCACTGCTTTGGAAGGCTGTACAGTGTCGTCTGCTGGGGTCTCTTTAAAGTTCCTAGAAGACAAATCCACATGGCACCAGACAGCTCAGGCTGGACACTGTCACCATGTCATGTGGTGATGTCGCTTTATGTCCCTCAATGCAAACTTTATGTGAAGCAACTTGAGGCCATGTGAAATGGGGAGGCTTAGTTTGGATATTAGGGAACATTTTTTTTATGGAAAGGGTTGTAAAGCACTGGCACAGCTGCCCAGGGCAGTGGTGGAGTCACCATCCCTGGAACTGTTCAAAAAACGCGTGGATGTGGCCACTGAGGACAAGGTATGGTGTTGGTGCTTGAGTTGGTGGTTGGACTTGATGATCTTTGAGGTCTTTTCCAACCTTAATGATTCCTTGATGATTCTGTGATTCGGTGCTCCTTGGGGTGGCCAGTGAAGCACCTGCAGTGGGGTCTGGTTGGCAGGGTGGGAAGTGATCTCTGCACAGAGAAGGAGTGTCTGGGAAGCTTTGGCAGGTGGAAGAGGAGAGGAGAAGGCAGAAGCCCCATGGAAGCAGCAGGGTCAGTGCTGGAGAGGTTTCAGCCCTCCTGCCTGGGCTGGCTGCCCTGCTGGGGAGTCCCCCACCTGAATCCCGGGAATGTGGCTGAAATAAGTTCAAGTCTTGAGTTAATACTATTTATTTGCACCTCTTTCCACTGTGTTATTGTATTTTTAGTGCTTTTGTTCCTTGGAAATGCCGCTCTTGACAGAGAGAGGAATAAATCCCTGACCTGGCAGCCAGGTGGCTGCAGCTCTGCAGAGCTGTGGGCTCCTGGTGTGACTCCTCTTGTTCTCCCTTTCACCCTTAGGTACATAAAATCTACCGAGGGGGTGGTGGAAGCTTCCAGAAGGCTCAAGACGAGTGGAACAGCGGTGCCTGGAGGAACCCCCCCAGCAGGGAGGCCCAGTACAGCAATTTTTCTGGGAACAGCCTGCCAGAGTATCCCACAGTGCCCAACTACCCCCCAGGAAACCAATGGCCTTAAGCAGCAGCAGCTGCAAACTGCCTGGATTCTCTCCTTTTTGGTCTTTTTATTCTTGTTCTTGGAAAAGATCATTTGCATTCCCCCCCCAGGCACCGCACTCACCTCGGGGGCCCTTTTGGTTCTTGTCTCCTGCTCCCTGCGGAAGATCCTCCGTGCTCTCAGCCCTTCCCACCTCCACTGCACTAAGCTTTCTGTTTGCCTTGAGCTGCCAGTGTTTGCCTCGTTGCAGAGTGAGGAACAAACCCTTCGCTGCCCCTGCTCGAGGGAATCCTCTGCTGAGCATCCCCGGGGAAGGCTCGATGTGCCCCGACGGCACCACTGCCACAGCTGCTCCTGCCCCTGCTCCGCCTCCGTGGAATGCACGGCCCCTGCAGCAATCACAGCATTAGCAGCAACTGGTGTTTACTCTCCTGAGTGAAAATTGTGGAATTTTCCACTCTAAGGGAAAGGCAACACTTAAATTATTTGGTACCGGTGATTTGTGAAACCTCCCCCCTCCCTGTGAGGAGCCGCTCGGATGGGAAGGCCACGAGAGCCCTCGTTTGCCTGGCTGGGACTGTGGTGATGCTCCAAGTCCTGCTTTCCCTGCTGCCAAGCTTTCTGCCGGATCGTTGTGCCTCAGAGGTGCGGGATCATCCCACGAGGTTAATGATTGCTCGCTAAAAACCTGACTCAAACCCCCCTGGAGGCCAGTGCCGGGCTGACACTGGGCACTGGTGATGGTCACCCCGGTACAGGGACTCGGCACAAGATCTCTCCACCGTGTAACTTCCAGCCCGGCTTTGTGCTGACCCAAGAAATGCACCTTGTCCTGTTGGGGCACCCTTTCCCTGGGCACCCTTTCCCTGGGCTGCCAGCCAGCAGCTGGATGCAGGATAATGGTTGATCTCAGCGCTGGGGCCCCGGTGTGGTGTGGAGATGATTCTGTTCCAAGGGCAGTGTTTCCTTCTGCCTCCTGCTGATGTGGTTGGGCTCCAAACATCACAGGTGGGTGTGGGAGGACCAGGGGAAGCTCATCAGTCCCGCTGGGTGCTGTGAGCTGGGAGTCCTGGTCTGCAGCACTTCCCTTGCAGGACAGGGAGATTCCTGCCTTTCTCCAAGGTCAGCTGAAGGGAGGAGGGAGCTGTTGAGAGGGATTTTCACTAAGGCTGGCCTCCATCTCATCATTCATCTCCATTCTGTGCCTGCACATCACGGCTCCTGGAGCCTGAGCCATCCAATTCCCTGTGTCCTGTAGTGATCCAGGCAGCGAAGACTGCAGTTTCCTCTTCCCCCTCAACAGTCTGCTGTGATTTTTTTTTCAAACCTGTCAAAACTGGGAAGTCAGTTCCCGATATTTTTAATAGGGAGTGAGTGTTCCAAGTCTTTGGCTCTCAAAGTTCTGGCCTGTGATCCAGAGTGCTCCATTTGGGAGACCTGGGAGGGGTCGGGCACCCTGGGGGGCAGACCCAGAGCCTTGGGGTGTCACTGGGGTCACTCCAAATTCACACTGAGCAACTGGAAAACAAAGCTAGCGACTGGAAAGCAAAACTGGCTCCTGGAAAAGGGACAGGGAGGTGGTCCCAGCTAGGTGGAATAGATTTGCAAGTGATCTTTTGAATATTTTCTCTACATGTGCCTTATCTAACGAAATCATGGTTCCTGGAGAATCCCCTCTCGCCCCTGCAGAATTCCCCATTCCCCTATGAACTCACCCTGTGTCGCACTGTAAATAATGAGGGAGGCACAGCCTGGAGTCTGCGTGACCCATGTTCCCAGGGCCAAACCCTGAACTGGAGGGCAGAGCCTCCCTGAATTTCAGTTTACAAGCAACACTGACCCCCCCCGCTGCAGGACCAGCCTTGCGCTGGCTCCGGGACACGGGATGTGCTCCCAGCACCAGGGGGTTTTCCTGGTGAGCGTGGAATGAGCTTGGGAGAGCGAGTTCTTGGAGCCTCCTCACCAGAGCACGGCCTGATGGCGCTGTGAAGCTTTTAGGTGCCTTTGTCTTGTGTCAAATGTAATTTTAGGTGTTCTTTTTCACTTGCCATCGGCGTGATAAAAGAACTGCCGGGCCTTGACTCCCTGGAAATACGATGGATGCACTGCAGAGGTGAGGAGGATTAACAGGGCTGAAAGTGAGACTGCCCACCCTGGGCAGCCAGGACATGGTGCCCCCGTGTCCCTCGGCCCTGCCCCGGCCATGCTCAGCCTCTTGCCAAAATTCTTCAAAACCCATTGATTTCTGCCCTTTTGTAGTGTGTCAGGTTGGAGGTTTCAGAGGAACCAAGAGGAGAAGCGTTGCTGGGGACTCCACATCCCGCTCCTCTTGGGGTTTTTCCCCCTGGATGGTCTGAGGGCTGTGTTGAAGCTCCCATCCTGTCACACTGACAGTGCAGGGAGAGGGGGTGCTTGGGAGCCTTGCCCACCAGAATGGCTGGAGCTGGACACTGAAATCACCCCGTTAGCCCAAGATCCCTACGGAGCTCAACGAACCTCCAGGTGGGATCTGCCACCTCATCCCCCTCCACCCTCTTCAGTGCCACAACCCGTAATTCCAGAAAGTCACCCCCACACGCTGCCTCAACAACCGTGGCTTTTTCGTTGGTTTGGTTTTGGACTCCTCTGGATGTTTTTAAATGTTTACATTGGATTTCTAAAAGTTCTTAACACCATTAACCTGAGCCTGGCTCCTGCTTTGGTCGGGCGTCACGTGGCGTGTCTGTGTGCGATGTTTCATGTCACCCGTGGAGCTCTGGGTTTTGTTTGTGTTTTTCTCCTGGTCACAAGACAATAAATGCTCATCCTGTGCTTGATGAGAAGAACTGGCCGCATCGGGGAGGTGTCTGTTCCTAGGTAACCAGAGTTGGCTGGCAGAGGGAAGTGGCACAATCTTTTTTTCCTCCCAGGTCTCCCACTCCTGCTGTTTTCTCCTGTTGGTGGATGAGGCTCATCCTCTGTGCTGGGGACTGGTGCGAGTGGCACGCTGTGGTTTGTGCTCCTAGAGAAGAGGCCCCATCAGCTTTTACCAAAGCTGCTGCCGTTGTTCTCATTTCCTCATGGGAGGTGGGTGTTGGGCAGAAAGTCCCATCTCCCAAGGGCTGGGGTTGAGTTTTTCCTGGCCTCTCCACAGTGCAGAGCCTTGCCCCAGCCCCTCAGTCCTGGTGTCTGCCTTCCCTTATTGCCCCAGAGGAGACTCTTCTCCTGGAGTAAACAGGTTGTTGGACAGTGGAGGTTGGTTGAATCCATTCAGCACAGGGCTGGATTTATTGCCCCAAATTAGAATCCCACAATGGTTTGGGTGGAAAGGGGCCTCAAAGCCCATCCAGTCCCACCCCCTGCCATGGGCAGGGACACCTTCCACTGTCCCAGGTTGCTCCAAGTCCCATCCAACCTGGCCTGGGACACTTCCTGGGATGGGGCAGCCACAGCTGCTCTGCCCAACCTGTGCCAGGGCCTGCCCACTCTCATAGCCAAGAATTCCTTCCCAATATCCCATCTATCCCTGCCCTCTGGCAGTGGGAAGCCATTCCCTGTGTCCTGTCCCTCCATCCCTTGTCCCAAGTCCCTCTCCAGCTCTCCTGGAGCCCCTTTAGGCACTGGAAGGGGCTCTCAGATCTCCCCAGAGCCTTCTCTTCTCCAGGTGAGCACCCCCAGCTCTCCCAGCCTGGCTCCAGAGCAGAGGGGCTCCAGCCTTCAGAGCATCCCCGTGGCCTCCTCTGGACTCGCTCCATCTTTTTTGTGTTGGTGCCCCCAGAGCTGGACACAGAACTCCAGGTGGGAATATGGGAATTACCATATTGTGGCTTCACGCCCCAGTTCTGCTCTGTAGCAGATCTTTAATCCTACAGGAGCCGTTTCCATCACAGCTGCTGATGTGACATCTGCCCATCTCGGTGTCTTCCTGATCTCCAAAGCCCTGTGCCAGTCCCCCTGCCCAGCCCTCAGCATCCCACTCTCTCCAGCAGTGGTTCCCTACAGCTGCCCCTGTGCTGAGCAGGGGAGGAAATGGATTCTCCTTCAAAATCTGAGCATGAGACACATTTTAAGCTCTTGCTCCCGCTGCTTGGGCAGGACCTTGGCACTTGTGAGCAACGAGTTCTTTGCCTCCACCACACTTGGGGTTTGGCAGGAGGACAGGGCAGGATTCCTCAGGGATGTGGGAACAGGGGTGGTTGTGCAGCCAAGCTCAGCCCCCCACCCTGAGGAGCTCCCCGCAGGCTCAGGGTCCCCAGGGTCAGGGCGTGAGGGACACTGTGAGGGCCTGGCTTTTTCTTGTCTGGTTCTTGCTGTGTTTCTGTCACTCTCCAGCTTCCCAGGCCCTGATGTTCCGCTCTGGGAAGGTGTCACCCACCTGCCCCTGGAGCAGCTCGTTCTCTGTGCAATCACTGGTTCCTTTGTGTTGTCTGCTTGGGCATGAGCCCCAGTTGTCTGGTGCCTGCAGAAGGACAGGGTTTGGAGCTGGATTCTTTCCTGACACAACTTCCCTGGCTTTTCTCACTGCCCAGTCCCATAGCATGAGCTGCCCGTGTCTCTGCAGACCTTCAGCACCTGGCATGTTCACCACCGGAGATTTGCCCTGAAATAAAAATGAAAACTCCTTTCTCTCCCCACTCTCCTGCTCCAGAGGATGGTTCAATTCTCCAGCAAATGCCTGAACAACTGGGAGTTCTCAAAGTGCTTGAGATCTCTCGGGGGTGGGGGAATGGTGCAAAGGGGGAAGGGAGGGTGGCTTTGCCCTCGGGGGTTAGGGGGGATTTTATCCTCTCCAGGGGCAGAAGGTGAGTTAGGGCCCCTCACCAGCCTCCTGAGTGGTGTCACAGCACCAGGACAGGATGGGAGCTGCTGGAATTCACATGTGGAGTAGCTCAGAATTCTCCTGATTCTCTAAAATCAGCGGGTTTTTTTGCAGAAGCAAAGATCTACAGGGAAAAATCCTTCAGCCAAACTGTTGGGGGCAGAGAATTCCCCTGGAACATTTCTCTCCCCAGAGAGAGAATCCACTTAAGCAGCTGCAGGTGCTGAAATGGGTACTTGGGGTGATGCTGGTGGCTGCTTCTGTCCCAAACCCACAGAAACTCAGCCCATTGCCTGGAAATACTTTTGGGGTGACTCTGCCCCGTGCCATGAAGAAGGTGAGAGCAGGAGGGGTGTGCAGGGAAACCCCCTCCCTCCAACATTACCCCAAAAGCCTCAAACAGGGAAGAGAAGGAAACAAACGCCTGACTGTGCCTTCTTTTGCTGAGGGAGTGCATTTTTAAATAGTAATTCCAAACCCAAAGAAAGTGAAAGGTTGTAGGAGGTGGCAGAAGGGGCTGTGTCCCTGCCTGGTTCCTGTGTTCCTGCCCAACTCCTGTCCCAGCAGATCCCACCAGCCTGGAGCTCTGTCTGCCTTGGCGAGGCTTTGCTCAGGGCTGGTGCCCCCAAAAAGGTCTCAATCCCTATAAAATGCCATTCCCTGACCTTCCTCTGCTCCCATGGGATGGGGTACCATGGCTGCAGCCCCCAGCCCCAGTTCCCCTCCCCAGAGATTGCCCTGGAGGGCCTACAGTGGGGCTGGATGTGTGGGGGTGGCTGTACCCCCAAAATGGGCTGTACCCCTGCACAGGGGTGTACCCCAAAATGAGGGCTGTGACCCAGAGTGGGGCTGTACCCCTGCACAGGGGGTGTACACCAGTATGGAGCTGTACCCCTGCACAGGGGCTGTACACCAGTATGGGGCTGTACTCCTGCACAGGGGCTGTACCCCAAAATGGGGTTGTACCCCAGAGCAGGGGCTGGGATGCCTTAAAATACAGATTATATAGATTTTAGTATAGCTTTTTAACACTTTTGGTATAGCCTGCTACTGCCTTTGGACCGTTAGTACCCTTGTCCAAGATTCCTGAAGTGTTGTCTAATATTCCTGGTCAAGGATTCCAATGGATAAAGATTTCCAGCAAGGTAAAGACCATCTTGTCTGTGGAGAATGTACTTATAAAAGACATAACAGGCCCATTGCTTGATCTAACCACTCAAGAGGACTCAGAAGCTGTTCCAAGAAGGGCAGAAGATCATGATGAAGAGGAGGAAAGGGTGGTCTTTGGGATCACTGACTCAGTTCCAGGAGGTGACTGAGGGAGGTGCCAGTTTTGGGCAGTGGGTGTAACAAGGGGTGTAGTGTCAGATATTACTGTATAAAACCACAGCACCTCTGTAACTCAGGGTGTGTCCTCTGGAAATGATCCCTACACACCCAGCACACTGTAAAAAAACCCAGTGCTTTTTGCTTTCTAATACTCAAAAAGAGTTTTAGAGAGTTATTTTCTGGCTTTTAGGCATCAGGGGTAAGGGCTGTCAATCGCTGGTTTGCCAAAGCCCCGCTCTGCCTCTCAAAACTGAGCACGGGTGAAGATTCCTCCCAGACTAAAGATGCCAGATCAGAAAGGTCTTGCTGCCTCTGGAGTGCCCTGGCAGGCCCATCATCTGCACCTCAGACCTTGTGGGGAAAGGGCTGTTGTTCCTTCATTTGCAGAAGCTCATCTCCGAAATTGCCAGTCTGCCTCCCAAAATTGGACATGGACACAGATTCCTCCCAGACAAAAGGTGCCAGAAAGGCCTTGCTGCCTTTGGAGTACCTTGGGAAGCCCATCACCTGCACCAGAGCCCGGGGCTCCAGGGTTTCGTTCCTGGGGGAAAGGGCTGTCATTCATTCCTTTGCAGAAGCCCAGCTCTGTGGAATTGCCAGTCTGCCTCCCAAAATTGCATTTGGACAAAGATTCCCACCTGACAAAAGGTGCCAGGACAGAGAGGTCTTGCTGCCTGTGGAGCGCCCTGGAGGCCCATCCTCTGCCCCTGAGAGCCTGAGGCTGGGAGGAACCTGGGTCTGTGCTCAATTTGGGGAGGCAGCCTCTCAGTTTGAGTGCTCTCTCCTGCCAGGGAAGGACAGCCCTTTCCCCAGGGAATCTGAAGTGCCCCAGCTGTAAATGACATGCTCTGGAGCAGATGGTGTTGTGGATTGCTCTGCCATGGGCACTGAGCTCACCTGCTGGCCTGACCCAGGCCTGGTGCAGGACACACTGCTGCTCCTGGAGCCCGTGCTCAGCTGCACACACAGCCCTGAAGGGAACGTCCCCGTCAGGGGCACGGTGGGACACACGGTTACAACTGGGGTTTGCCTTTCCAAGGACCTTTTTTGAGAATCAAAACCAGGGACAAAATTATCTGTTCTGGGATCCCTCAAAAGATTCATACACTGTCAGCCACCTGGATCCCCTCCCAGCTTTCAAGCAAACTAGAGGAGAGGGTTCTGTCTTTTCCTCAGAATACTCACTCCTTCCTCAGGGAAAAGTCCTGCCACACCATTACATTTGCCCATGTTCCACACTGTATCATATTCCCCTGTAGTTACACTTCCCTATATCATCCAAGTGCCAGAACAGGCCAGCTCAGGTCATTACACACTGTGCAGCACATAACAGAGCTATGGCAGCTCTCCCAGCCCCACCAGAATCGTGTTCTAAAAGGCTTTTTTGTCTCTGCCTTCTCAATGCACACAGAAGGGTTGGCCAGGCTGCTTCCCCTCGTGCCTTGCTCCTCACAGCTCACGGGGCAGCTGTGCCAGCAGTGCCCGAGCTGATGCACTGTCCCCATCCCGTGCTCATTCCACTGTGTGGATTTCTCCAGGCACCTGGTGGGCCCTTACACACAACCCTCACCGGGTTCCTCAAAGTCTGGATCAGTCCTGGGGACAGACACAGCCCAGGAACGTGTCTAATTATCCATCTGTCACAAATGAGATCCAAGAAACACAACCAATGGAGAGAGCAAGGAGGAGAGAGCATCTCTTTCTGTAGGAGCCCAGCTTCTCCTGGGGCTGAGACAAAGGCAGGCTGAAGGTGCTGAGCCTTTGTGCTCAGCCAGCCCCAGCTCCCACAAATGGGGGCAAAGTGGGTCATTTTGTCTTCAGGATGACACTCCCTGCCCCAGATATGTCTGCAGGAACCTAATCTTGCTCCTGGCACAGATCATGGGGTTCAGATGGGACAGGGGGTTCCAGCCCAGAAAACACAGCCCAGAAACAAAGTGTGAGCGTCCCTTTTCTGGCTGTGGCACCAAGAGCAGCCTCTCTCTCCTCTCTCAGGTGCCACAGCGGTGGCATTCCATCCTGATTACTGGCTGCTGGTGGCAGGTTCCCAGGATGGGAGTATGGAAGGTGTGGAGATGCTGCACACCCTTCCTGGGCGCTCTGGTGAGGCTTCTCTATTTTTCGAGGCTGGAAAGCTCTTTCCTGTCTGAAGAGCTGTGACAGCTTGGCATTCCTGGAGCTGTAGTCACACAGTCACCTCCCAGCCACCAGCATTCTCCTAATTGCTGAAAACACCAAAAATCCCCCTTTTCCCTGAATCCCTGTCTTGTTTTATAGCTGAGGTGAGTGAAAGTGTTTGGAAAAAGAACCTGTGCTGTCTCTGCTGCCACGGAGTGCAGTCTGCACATCTGGGATTGGATCTCTGGCAGAGCCAGGTTTATTATCCAGGATACACATCCCAAAGAACAGCCCACGCACCACCTTCCTGTGGATGAGGGGCACAGGATTGGTTATTCTTCCTCAGGTACAAAGGTATGGACAGTGTTCAGCTTAAAGGTGCTGAAAGAACAGCCATGTCAGACCTCGCTATTCCTCCTTTCCCATTGCTTTCCCAAGTCAGTGCTTGGCACCTGGAGACAGCAGAACTCATCTTCCAGTTCTGCAGACAGGCAGCAGATGCTTGGATGTGTTCCACAGTGCTCACCCCAGGCTGCTGATCGTGGCTGTGCCTGAGGGAGGAACCCTGAGCCTGTGGAGCAGCAGTGGGAGGCTGAGATCCCAAACTCAGCTCTCAGGGCTGCAGGGAGAAGCACCCACATCCACTGCTCTGATCCAGAAGCAAGGGAAGATGGTGGGATTTAGCAGGGGGTCTCTATCCACGGTACACATCTGTCTGTTCAACTTTCTTAGCATTTCTTACAATATCCAGAGGTTTAATGAGCCAGACAACAGATCTGGTATTCAACAAGTCTTCCTTCTCCATTCTGAGCAGAGCATTCTCCTCAGACTTCCAGAGCCTGGTTCCCAATTGCACAAGCAAAGCACTCTCTCTCCTGCTGCACTTCATAGCTTTGCCCAATGCCACGTGCCCAGGCTAATTTCACTGGTGCTCTCCCTCTCAGCTCAGCTGTCCTGCCTTCATGTCTTACCCTTGCCCTTTCTGTGTGCAGGTCTCTTCTGATGGGAACGCTCTGCTCAAGAAGCTTCCTGGAAGTTTCACTGTGCTGGTGTCAGCAGATGAGCCTGTCCTTGCTGCAGGTTCAACAGCTCCCATTCCTTAGGGAAGGGCTGCTCTCCCACGTGCCAAGTGTCCTTTTAAAGGGGCCAACACATGAAATTTCCTCCTAACCCAGCCTTATTTATCTGTTGTGCCTAAGGGGTAACAAAGGTTGGGTGAAATTCTCTTTGTGAAGATTCAGAACATGCCTGGGCACCAGGAGCCCCTTCTCTATGCAGTAACTGAGGGGGGAGTATTGAGAAAGACTTAAGTTGACAGGATTATTTTCCACTATTTCTAAGCTTCCCTTTGGGCTTCCCTTTAAGTAAATATAGGAATTAAAAATGAAGTAAATGAAGGAATTAAAACATATGCATAAGGACATGGTGTTGAAGGGGATTCAAGTCTTCCTCAGCTCAATAAATCAGTAACTAACATTTTATTCTTGCAGGCTTTGAGGAGTAAGTGTGAGCGTACCTGACAGATCCAAAGGGAATCCACAGGCTCCTAGGGGCAGGTTTGGAACATGAAGGGGTGGTCCCCACAGCTGTTACCTCTGCTGGCAACAGCACCATCCTTACTGCTTCTCAGGCTGCTTCTCTCCTGGGAGGGAGGAAGGAAGGCTGGGCACCTCCCAACCAGAGGCATCCCTACAAACCCAAGTGACAGAACACGCCTCTCATCCCACACAGGGTTGAACTGATCCCCAGCAACCTGTGGGGGGGTTGGATCAGCAGTTCTGAGCGTGTTTCTAGGACTGCCACACCTCTAAAAAGCAAATCACCACTGACCCTTCTCTTTATTGCTTCGAGTCTTTCTGTTCTCTTTTTTTTGACCCTGAGCAGAGAGCACTGTCCATGCAGAGGCCCAGCCTCGAGCCAGTTTATGCTCAGGCCTGAAACACAACTTCATTTCTGCAATGTTTTAAATCTGAACTCCTAGAAGCTGCCCTGTTACCTGCTGTGAGCAGGAGCCAGATGGCACAGGCAGCTGGAGCACCAAAGGAAGAGGTGAACAGACAGCACAGCCCAAAGTGTGCAGGATCTAATCAGGCACCTTTCAGAGCAGAGGAAGCCCGTGGCTGAACAGCTCCAGGTGCTGCAAGCAGCTGTTCTACAGCCAAAAGGCAATGTTTTGCTTGCTGGTATTAGGATGTTCTCCTTTGACTGATGTTTCTGTACAAGTTAATTAAGATTATCTTACCTCTTAAGCAGGACTAAGGAAAAGGTGGCTCAGGCAGTGATGAGTTTTCCCTCCCAGCTTTTCCCAGGTGTATTTTATCCAACCAGGGGCTGCTGACTGACACACGGGATGGGATGGGAGCACCAGCCACACTCCTGGCCCTCTGTGAGAACCTTTTGGTCTCTGCCTCCATCAGGTCCCCACACCTGGGAGTGTGGAACCTCAGCCACAACCCCAGCAGAGAACCCTGGCACAAATTCTGTCCATCTCACCCAGCCTGAAGACACACGTAAAGTCACCACCTGGAACCCCACAGGTGGTGAAGTGCAGCTCAGAAATACTGCATGAAATTCAGCCTGCACATGGGGTAGGGATAGAACCAAAACAACTCAGAGAGGCAGCAAAGGCAGGGTCAGCTCTGAGCAGGGGACAAGCAGAGGATGCTCCTTCCTACTTTTTCGAAGCACAAGATTTAGGAAAATTTGGTTCAGGCTTGGAGTGCTTTTTAATCTCCCCTCCAAAGTTTTTGTCTAGAATAGCGTCTTACTATGACAGGTGACATTTGAAAAGGGAATAATATGCAAATTATTTCACAAATAAAGAAGCCAAATAAAGAGCACCATCTGAGGGAACATTCACGTGCAGCTGGAGCAGGAACAGTCTTGCCAATTCCCTTCTTTTACAGGAGAAGTGTGTGACACACTGGACACACCTGCCCCAGTGAGATGCCTGGAAACAGCTGAGCAAAACCTGCTCCTTTTCATGGGGCTCATCTCTGGGACAGTCCTTGTCTTTCCACTGAACTCCAGGCAGGATGTCACCTGCATCCCACCTCCAGAGTCCCAGAGATCAGTCAACCACACAGCACTCAACAAGCAGCTCACCAGAGCATGTGATCATTTAGTCCTTGTGCTGGATATTGTCCCTGCAGATCCACACCTGGTGACCCACAGGCTCACCCACACCATTCAAACTCAGATCCCTGGCTCCCTGATTTCCAGAGTGGCTGCCCTTGGAGATTACAGAGTCCTCTGGGGCGTGACCAGCAGGGAGTTATTCCTTTAGGACTGTCCTGGGGCCCAAGAGTTTCCCTGGGAAGGTGACAGAAGCCCGATCTGCTTGGAAAGCAGCCGTGGAGAGCAGCCAGTGGATCTGGTGAGTCCCTGCAGTGTCTCTGGGACTTGCAGCTCTGTCAGCAGGAACATGAGCTGTTCTAAGGTCAGTAGGAAGTGTCAGCAGTTAATTAATGCCCTGGGTTGTCAGGGAGGATCCGACTGACAGGATTCCCAGCCCTCAGGAATACCCACATTCTGGACAGGCACAGGGCTGATTTGAAAGCCTCCTTAGAGCTGGACACACCACCAAGCTGTTGATGCTGTCAGTGCCTGAGGGCTCTTAACCCCACTCTGACAGAAAACACAAGTCACAGGAGTTCTTTATCTACAGCTGATTCTGCTCATTTCCCCAGGGTGAGCTACAAATCGGGAAGAGAACAAGATTTCTCAAGTTAATAATAGCAATAGAAGACAGGAATTGGGCCACCTCAGGAAAATCCAGTAGGAAAAAAAGAAAGTCATGGAAAAGGTTGGATCAATACTTACTCTTTCACCTGACAATACTCCAAGGATATGCCTGAGCTACTTCTTTCCACAGGTGGAATAAAGGGCTCTTGCACAGTCATGCCAGGCTCTCTTTCCTGCACAGCTACAGAGTCCCTACAAGTCAGGAGCTGTATTTTGTGATGTCTCATTCTCCTTCCAGGATCACTCTTGTAAAAATTTTTATTTATTACCTCTATTCTTAAGCATTGAATATCCACCGAATACTCTAAAGCAACCTTACTTCAGCTTTTGCTTACCAGCACATCAATCTGATGCCAGCCACCCATTTTCAGCCCACTTACCTCCTGAAAGGCATTTACTGGGCTTGCTTCTCCCCAGGTGGTCCTGGGTCACTGGATCACTCCATGCCGGTCTGGGATGCTGCAAGTTGTGAAAGGCTAAAAACAATGAGAAAGTCTGTATTAATGTACTCCTTCCTGCATCAAACAGGCCTGGGGCATCCTTCCTGCTGTCAGGAGGGGAACAGGCCACAGGGCAAGAGTTTGTGCAGCATCAGAACAGAGGATGGAATATCAAATCCAGAGGTACAGCATGGAAGCTGCAGAAGACAGCTGGAGTATTCCAGCACAGAGTAGACAAAAATATTCTGGGTACAAATATCAGCTGGAAGTTTAAAAAGGCAAAGCAAGAAAGGTTTCTGCACATTTCTGTCGTGCAAATCATCTGTATTGCTCTGAGGGGAAACAAACAGCAGGGCTTGTTTTTCCCCCTCTCCTCACTGTTCTTCATGTAACCAAGTTTTACTGAGTTCGAATGGTGTGATGACAGGGACCATCGACGGAAGGGGAATATTTTAAGTCCAAAATGCCCAGTAAATGCTTAATTCTGAGCTTGGTCTCCACAGGTGCCTTGCTGGCTGTACAGTGTGTGTGTACACAGTCCTACAAGCCAGCAGAATCCTACCAACTGCAGATGGATTTGCTGCAATAACCAGAGCTGGTTCTATAATTTGGGAGGAGTTTCACTGTTTCAAAACTGGTATAACCCTCTCCAGAACATCACAGCAATGTATGCAGTAAAATCCAGAAAGAAATACTGGGAAAACTCGAGCAGGGAACAGTTCAACCAAGGGAATTCTTCTGGGAGCCTGACTCAGACCAGCAGCCATTCACCAACCTGTTCAGCAGGGTAAAAAGTGAACATGAGTAGGATAAATCAGCACAAACACCCAGGACCGAGCTGGTGGGTTTCTCTTTCTGTCCTTTCACCTTTGTGTCTCAGAACTGCTGCAAACTCCCTCCCTGTGGTTATTCTGCCTGTTGATACCTTGGCACAACACTGCTGCTGCCAGCTACCATAGCAATAACCCCTGAGAAAGGGAAATAAGGAAAAAGAATCCATCCAACCAAAAAAAGCCCCCAAAACTACCCTAACCCCACATTTTATCCAGCTACCCCAGAGCAACCCCAGAGCTCAGTGCACACCACTGATGGGCTCCCCCAAGCCCTCCAGGCTCCTCCAGTCTCCTGAGCTTCCCCAGACCAGCTCCTCCAGCTCCTCGAGCTTCCACACACCAGCCCCTCCAGCCCCACAGGGCTCCCTTGGTCCCCTCAGTCCCCTCCAGTTCCAGTCCCCCACACTCCCTCCGGCTCCCCCAGACCCTCAGGGTCCCCCCGGCTCTTTCAGCCCCCCATGCTCCCCCAGCCCCGGCTCTTCCATCGCGCTCCAGCCCCCCAGGATCCTCCATCCCGGCTCCCCTCACACCCCCGGTTTCTCCGATCCCCACTCTCCCACCGCTCCCTCAGC
>VWZF01002813.1:82219-95863 GCA_013396755.1 Sclerurus mexicanus
CCCCTCCCCTGTGCCCTCTCCCTTATGTCCCCTCTCCTGTGTCCCCTCCCCTATGCCCTCTCCCCTGTGCCCCCTCTCTTATGTCCTCTCCCCTGTGCTGTGTCCCCTCCCCAGCCTGCTGTTTCCCCTCTGGGACCGCTGTCATGCCCCCCTGGGACCTGTTCCTGGCCCCGGTACCCCCAGCGTCCCCCCCTTGGTGCGCTGCCATCCCCCCCAGCACCGCGGAGCCCCCCAGGACCGAGGGCCCCTCCCCTGGTCCCCGCTGCCCCAGATGAGGGGCTGTTCCTCACCTGTGTTCCTGCCCCGCAGGTGGAGGATGCGCTTTCCTACCTGGACCAGGTGAAGATCCGCTTCGGCAGCGACCCCGCCACCTACAACGGCTTCCTGGAGATCATGAAGGAGTTCAAGAGCCAGAGGTACAGCCCAGGTCCTGCACCCCGGGGAGCTCCTCAGCCTTTCACAGAATCCGGGGATATCCTGAGCTGGAAGGGACCCCAAAGACCATCTAGTCCAACCCCTGGCCCTGCACAGACACCCCAACAATCCCACCCTGTCCTTGAGAGGATCATCCAAACCCTCCTGGAGCTCTGGCAGCCTTGGGGCCGTGCCCACTGCCCTGGGGAGCCTGGGCAGTGCCCACCACCCTCTGGGGGAAGGACCTTTACCTGATATCACTAAATCCCCTGGCCTGATATCACAGCCCCAGTCATTCCCTCAGCCCTTGTGGGGTCTCTGCCTGTGCAGGGTCCTCCAGCCTTCACACACCATCATTGCCCCACTGACCTGTCCCCCAGCGGTGCAGTCACATGGAGGGGGAGGTCCTCTGTCCATCTCATCATTTTCCAGAGATGAAATCCACAGGAAAAGGCAAATCTATTTTTCCTTCCCACTCTGAAAAGCAGATCTTGAAAATAAGTGAAGCAGCTTGAGCACGGAATCTGTGACCTGCCAGCCCTGGATGGGTGGGTGTCGTGCCCCTTTGGCAACCTGCACACTCATCTTTCCCCTCTTTGGATAACATTCCCAGTGGGAGGCTGCAGTGGCCATTCCCTTTGCTTGGGCTGATCTCTAGGCGTGAAGTTCCCAAACTTCTTAAAACTTGCATCCCTGAGGCGCCAGATGCTTCCCTTCCTCTGGCATTTTCTAGGCTTAACTCTTGTTTTTGATCTGGACTCAAGTAACAAACACTTCTCAATTTCAGCATTGACACACCTGGAGTCATCCGACGTGTTTCCCAGCTTTTCCATGAGCATCCCGACCTCATTGTAGGATTCAATGCATTTCTCCCTCTGGGCTACAGGATAGAAATTCCAAAGAACGGGAAGTTGAGTATACAGTCACCTTTGAACAGTCAGGTGGGTCATAGTCTCCAAGTAAACTCTGTTCTCTGTGTTGCTGGACTCATCTCCTGTGGATGTTTATGTGCAGTGCATGTTGCTGCAGTTTGTAGATGGTTTTCAAACCCCTGATAACAGGTACAATATGAATGTAAATATTTAGTCAAAGAACCACAGAATGGTTTGGTTTGGAAGGGACCTTAAAGATCACCTAGTTCCAACCCCCTGTTTATTCACAAACCACTGTTTAGCTTGCACAGGAATGAGGCTCTTGCATGAGACACCACTTCAAGTCCAAACGCTTCAGTCAGATTTGCAAACTGAACTTGTAGCTGGCCTGACATATTTATGCAGGTTCTCAGTATGTGGTGTGGGCAGTGACACATTTCAGGAAGGGATCCTGGAAGAGCTGAAGTCCCAGTCTTCCAGTGAAAAACTTGTTTAGGCAATGGGCAAAAATACAGAGAATGATAAAATTGTTTAGGTTGGAAATGATCTCTAAGATCCTGGAGTCCATGTCAGGTACTGCCCTGCAGCTGGTGACACCCTGCAGTGAAACAAACCTGCTGGGATACAGATGGATGTCACCTCTGCTTGTTTTGTGGTGGTGGTGTGTGGTTGTGGGGGCTGAAATGGAGCTGTAAAGTGAATTCTGATGATAAACTTGTGGTTTAACTCCAGTTGGTAGCTGGAACTGTCTTTTAGGTCTCAGTTCCCTTAGACCTCTCTGTTGCTTAGAAATTAGTATCTGCCAGAGCCTTACGTTTAATATCCTCACAAGGGACAGTTCCTGGGCAACGAGCAGGGGTAGCAGGAGCTGCTGGGGGGGAGGTGGTGCAGCATCTCAGGTGAGAACAGAAACACCATGACAGTCACAAATCAGTGGTTGCTACGCCAGGTGGGACTCAGGGGATTTCTTTTAAGTGATGGAGGTAAACTGGGTTGGGAAATTGATTGGCTAAGGAATCATTTATTCAGAATGAGAGGAGGTGTGAGAGGAGGTGCTCTGAGAACTGGGCTGTGGTCATTGGAAGTTGTGCAGCATTGGGGTCCTTAGCACGAGTTTTCTGGCAGAATGAGGTATTTTTTTGGCTCTCTTTAAAGGGATGGTGGGTTTGCACTGTAGCTGTTGGGAGCAGTTGTTGTCAGATCCCATCTCTGCCTGTTGAACAGGCTGCAGAGTTCCCAAGGACTAGTCTTTGTCCAACGACTGCCTCGTAGGTATTCACTGATGGAGTTAATAAACTAGGTAGGGAACGGACTGACTAATGAAATAATTCTGCTTTCTTCTTCATGTTGCAATATTTTTTAGCTAAACAGCTTGGCAGCACCGATGCTGGATCGTTGTTGAACTTGGACGTGTGTTCCTTTTCTGACCAGTCTCTCTGCTGTGCCTTGCCTTGCCTGTCTCCAGGTGCCCCCGGAGCCCGTTCCCAGCGCGCTCCCTGGCAGCGGGATGTTGCTGCACTACTCCCAGGAGAACTCACACAATCACAGTGACTGCTCCGAGGAGTTCAGGCAGCAGCTTCCGTACAAAGAAGATAAATCCCAGATTCCCCTGGAATCCGATTCTGTGGAGTTCAATAATGCCATCAGTTATGTGAATAAGATCAAAACACGCTTCCTCGACCATCCCGAAATTTACAGATCCTTTCTAGAAATCCTCCACACTTACCAGGTAAAAGATGTTCTGTGGGAGGGGGCGGTGGGTTTGCACTGTAAATGTTGGAGTGGTTCTTGTCAAATTCAAATTCAATCTCTGCCTGTTGAACAGGCTGCAGAGTTCCCAAGGACTCATCTTTGTCCAACAGCTGCCTTGTAGATATTCACGTGAAATGGCAAAAATGTGGAAACTGTAGAGCTTTGCAGGGACTGGGGTGTGAAAGGGTTGTATCTAGATCTGTATTTACTAACCCTCAGTGGATTTACTGATGCCGTGTGAGAAAGGAGGTCCTGGAAGAACCTGGGGCTGTTTGACAGTCATTTCAAGTCGTGTAGCACCGGGGATTTGGGCTCAGGATGAGTTTTCTGGCAGAGTGAGGCATTTTTTGACTGTTCAACATCTGTGTGTATCTTTTCAGAAAGAGCAGCTGAACACCAAGGGCCGACCCTTTCGAGGCATGTCAGAGGAAGAGGTGTTTACTGAAGTGGCCAACCTGTTCCGGGGGCAGGAGGATCTGCTCTCTGAGTTTGGACAGTTCCTCCCAGAGGCTAAAAGGTCTTTGGTATGTGTGTGCTTAGGGCAAGGCAGAAGATTGAACCCCCTCTGTGTGTAGAATATGCAAAATGTTACGGAAAATCATACAGCCAGTAATGAACTTTACTGCTCTTCACTGTGACTTAACCACACACTCTGTGTGCTGTCAGGATTCTTTAGTTTAGAGGAGAACCTTGGAATCATTATTTATTTAATACAGTTCACAGGAAATGGACCATGTGAGGTGAACAGCGTCCAGAAAGCTGAGCATGAGAAGAATCTGGAGCACAGCAAAAAGAGATCCAGACCATTGCTGCTGCGTCCCGTTTCTGGCCCAGCAAAGGTATCTTTTAGCAAGTAAAGACTCAGAATGATCCGATATTACCAGTTGTGTTTAGATAATTGCTTAGATTAAGGTGTAACGAGGAGTGTATGTCAAGGTAGGTGGCTGTTAGATATGAGAAACAAAATTTCCAAGTTATTTTAAAAATAATAATTACAGTAGAAAAAGGGAGTTCTTAAAGTATGCTTACATGTGTGTGACAGCATGTTGGATGCTAAACAGCAAGATGTTCTGTACTAAGTATTGAGCCTGGAAAGGGACAATAAGTTGCTTCCCAAGAAAAATCTTTGGAATGCTCTCTGAAGCAATTCCTTCTTCTGGGAGACATTTGACAGAGGTTGCTGTGAGGATTTGACACAGCAATTCCAGAGCACTGCTGGGGAAATCCGGGGTCTCAGCCTTTGCAGGGAGCTTTTCTGTGTCACCCAAGTGGGATTTGATGGCGTTTGAGTCCCAACCTGTTAAACATAACTGCTTGTTCCTTCAACAGAAGAAGATGAAGCTGCGAGGTACCAAAGATCTGTCAGTGGCGACAGTGGGGAAATATGGGACGCTGCAGGAGTTCTCCTTCTTTGACAAGGTCAGGGTTTGTTGCCACGTGCTGGGGTCTCTTCCTCAGCCTTTCCTGTGCTTGTTAATCGCCTGGGTTTCCATACACTGTGTGTCAGCACTCAGCAGTGCGCTGACTTTTCAAGTGGGAGGGAAAGACAGCCCAAGAGAAGTGAGAATGGAAGATAAACAGGCTATGTTAATTAACACTTCCCTGCATGCTTATCCCTTACAGATGTGTTCTCCTCTATTCTTCAGTGACATTTCCTCACGGCACCCTCTGTAGCAATGAAATTCCCGTTTGAAACTGGCCTTTTTTTGCGTGTCCTCTTTTCTCACGTTGCAGAGCAGACCAGTTCAGCACTGTCCCCGTGGCTCAGACTACTCAGGTGTGAACCAGGTGGCATTCAGGTGATGTGGCTCTTTGTCTCCAAACTGTTGCAGGTTCGCAGGGTGCTCAAGAGCCAGGAGGTCTATGAGAACTTCCTGCGCTGCATCGCCCTCTTCAACCAGGAGTTGGTCTCTGGCTCCGAGTTGCTCCAGCTTGTCACTCCCTTTTTAGGGTGAGTTGCCAACCATCTCTGCTGTGTCACCCTTTGTAGGCCCTACTCTGTCACTTTTTGCAGGCATTGTGAACTTTGTTACTGACGTTTGGGTTTAATTCAGAAGTATCTCCCAAGTAGCACGCAAGGAGAGGAGTAATAAAATTTGGAGCTTTAAACCTCTCTGTTAAAAGCTGTTAAAGGGCATTTTGAGGAAGTTATTTTCCTGTCTGTTCACATTCCCTGTTTAATATCTCAAAATGTAATAAAGGTATAAATATGAAATCTGAGAGCAGAGCTGTGAAAAGGATGAATAGTTCTAGCTCTGCTCTGAGCCTCTCGAGCTTCTTTGCCTTCTAACAGAAGAGGGAGAATCATGTGGCAAATATCAATTTCTCCTCAGGCAGGTAAGGGGAGTATTCAGGTAGTGAAGGGAAATTATTTTCCTACCTCAAGTAATTCAGAGAGAACAATAACAGAGATAAAATGCCAGTGAAAGATTGCTCACCTCAGTGCTGAGTTTGTTTAGATATTTCTCCCTCTCTTTTATGACACGCACTAACCACCCTAAAACTGTCAGAGTGAAATAACAAAATACACTTGCTTGTGTTTTTGAAGGAAATTTCCAGAGCTCTTTGCACAGTTCAAGTCCTTCCTAGGTGTGAAAGAGCTTTCCTTTGCTTCTCCACTGAGCGACCGATCCGGGGATGGAATGAGCCGGGAAATCGATTACGCCTCCTGCAAACGCATCGGGTCCAGTTACAGGGCCCTGCCCAAGACCTACCAGCAGCCAAAGTGCAGTGGGAGAACAGCCATCTGCAAGGAGGTACTTTGGGAGCGGCCTCTTCGGTCCCTGAGCACGCTCTGCACTCACAGAGACCGCAGCGGGGTCGCTGCTGCTACAGCTCCTGCCTGTGGCTCCCCCATCCCCGTGCTGACTCACCGGCTTTAGTCTCGCAGCAGTTACTCGGCCAATTTATTGAAGTAATACCCCCAGTTTACTAATTTTATCTAAGCCCATCTCCGATTGCATCTTTAAGGCCTTTTCAGTCTGCGTGCAGACACAAATTTATTCTTTTAAAGAGTATTAAATATCCTGCAATTCATTTTGTAGCGGAGGGTCAGTATGGCCTTTAGAAACAGTCTCCTGGAGGAGCAGAGGCAGTGCCTGAGGCTCCGTCCCCACTGAGAACTCACAGCTGCAGTGGGGGGGCTCCCACTTCTCCCACTGTCTCCTTTACTTACAGTTGCTGGTGGCTGCAGGGTGATCTCTGTGTGTGAGGTGCCTTCAAGCTTTCTGAGCAGGGCCCCGTCACAGTTCCAGAGAGACCTCTAATCTGGGGAGCAGTCATGCCACTGACTTGGGAGTTAGGTCTGAAATGCCCACCAGAAAGTCAGGGAAGAAGTGTGCAAAAAGCAAAGAGAAGAGGTGTCAGAGCCCATGAGAAGAGCTCTGGGCTCCCAGGGCTCTGCCCCATGTCATGTCCATGCACTGTTGCAGGTGTTAAACGATACCTGGGTTTCGTTTCCGTCCTGGTCTGAAGACTCCACTTTTGTCAGCTCCAAGAAGACTCCGTATGAGGAGCAGCTGCACCGCTGTGAGGACGAGAGGTTTGAGGTACCTGTGCTGCTGAGTCCCCTCCTGCCTCCTCAGAAAGCAAAACTCCTGGCCGTGAGGATTTCACTGAATTAATTCGTGGCCAGTTCCTGAAAGTTCTGTTGATGTCTGCTGGTTTGAGCTCAGGTTTGGTGTATTCCACTTGCCTGAAGTCTAATAGCTCTTCCTAGGCATGAGGCCAGTTCTAAATTGCATGTTACCTTTGGGACAACTGGCAGAGCTCTGTTTTCCAGTAAAAACCTTCCTGGTGCTTCCCAGCTCCACCCAGTGGGGCTCCAATGCCTGCCACAAACCCGGGCTGCTGGCTCTGCCTGTTCCTGCCCTGCCTGTTTTCTGACACCGTGTGTTTTGGGAACTCCCCCCAGTTGGATGTTGTCCTGGAGACCAATTTAGCCACCATCCGGGTGCTGGAGAGCGTGCAGAAGAAACTGTCCCGGCTGAGCCCGGAGGATCAGGAGAAGTTCCGCCTGGACGACTGCCTGGGAGGGACGTCGGAAGTGATCCAGCGCCGGGCCATTTACCGCATCTACGGTGACAAGGCACCGGAGATCATCGAGAGCCTGAAGAAGAACCCAGTTACTGCAGTCCCTGTTGTTCTTAAGAGGTAACTCCCCTTCTCCTGGGTGTCTTTAAGGAAGTGGGAAAGAATTTTGAAAGCATTTCGAAACAACTCGCGGCGGGACGAGAGGGCGTAGCCCCAGGCTGTGCCACTGGAAGTTCTGGTTGGACATCAGGAGGAGTTTCTTCACAGAAAGGGTGGTCGGGCATTGGAAGGGGCTGCCCAGGGAGGTGGTGGAGTCCCCATCCCTGGAGGTGTTCGAGGAACAACTGGACGTGTCAGTGAGTGCCATGGTCTGGGTGACAAGGTGGTGATCAAAGGTTGGACTTAATGATCTCAGAGGTCTTTTCCAACCGAAATGATCCTGTGGTTCTGTGAACTATTCTGTAGGTGTTGTTCCGAAGCACAGCTCATCATCAGCGGTGCTGCTTCCTTGAGTGGATTTATCACTTGCAGGAACACTGAAAACCTTTTGGTACATCACAGTTGGCCACATGAAAATGTTTTGGGTGTATTTCTGTGCTTGTCTTTCTGAACCGGACTGCACATTTTTGCAGATTGAAAGCAAAAGAGGAGGAATGGAGGGAGGCCCAGCAGGGCTTCAACAAGATTTGGAGGGAGCAGTATGAGAAGGCCTATCTGAAATCCCTGGACCACCAGGCTGTCAACTTCAAACAGAATGACACCAAAGCCTTGCGCTCCAAGAGTCTGCTGAATGAAATTGAGAGTGTCTACGATGAGGTGTGTATGATCCCAAACAACCTGCGGTTGTGTCCTTCAGTTAGAGTGTGGCCTGGGCATGTAGGGAGCACCTGGGACCCTGTGGAAGGGGTTGTGCTCAGAGAGTTCTCATCCAAAACAGCCTGTCCCCCGCGCAGTGTTAATAGTGGCTTATTTCTTCTGGCAGGAATGGCTCTTGAGCATGGATTGGAAGGATTTATCTGTTTGTCTCTTGCTTACAGCATCAGGAGCAGCATTCAGAGGGGAGAAGTTCATCCACAAACGAGCCTCATCTTATCTTTATCTATGAAGACAAGCAGATTCTGGAAGATGCAGCAGCTCTGATCAGCTATTACGTGAAGAGGCAGCCTACGATCCAAAAGGAGGACCAGGCGACCATCCGGCAGATTGTGCATCACTTCATCCCTGAGCTGTTCTTCTCCCAGCCCCCCGAGCACAACATTTCTGAGGAATCAACAGATGAGGACAGAGAAAACCACCAGGGGCAGAACCTGGATGCTCCTGAGCTACGGAAAAAACACGTGCCTGGGCCTCCAAGCAGCCCTTTGGAGACCAAAGCAAGCTTCTGTGATGTTACAGCTGCTGAGCCCCACAACACTCTGGATGATGTTTACAGCCTCTTCTTCGTCAATAACAACTGGTATTTCTTCCTCCGCCTTCACCAGACTCTGTGCTCGAGGCTCCTCAAGATTTATCGTCAGGCTCAGAAGCAGCTTCTGGAATACAGGACTGAGAAAGAGAGGGAGAAACTGCTCTGTGAGGGAAGGAAAGAAAAAACCAATGACCCAGCCATGGAGCTAAGGCTGAAGCAACCAAGTAAGAATAACCCAGGACACAGTCCACTCTTAATGCTTTGGTTGCCAGTGCTCCAGTGGTGCATATCCGAGTAACTGGGACCAGCAGGCAGGTCTGTGAGGGGTGCAGAGGTGCAAACCTCTGCTCTGTTTGTGATTTGTGGACACAGGTCATTTAGCAGGGCACCCAGTGTGTCATTTGTCTTCTCAGGGCTCTCATGTGTGGTTCACAGAGACCTCACGCAAGCCCACTGTGCTCAGTTGTTCTCAAGTGGCTCATTGTATTAATCTGATACTTTGATTTAAAATGTAAATGGCCCCACAAAAAAGCAGTTATGGCACAAGGCAGTCCTGAAAGTGCACGAGAGAAACTATTGCAGCCTCTCGGGGCACAGAGAACTGCCCGTGATCGAGGATGTCCTGACACAGAATGTCATGGTTCCTGAGCAGTGCTGTCCCTTGGATCTCTTAACCTCACCGTGCCTCTTCCATGCACTAAATGACTGCCCTTTCCCCTGCCCAGGTGAGGTGGAACTGGAGGAGTACTACCCTGCCTTCCTGGATATGGTGAGGAGCCTGCTGGATGGGAACATCGACCCGACGCAGTACGAGGACACGCTGCGGGAGATGTTCACCATCCACGCCTACATCGGCTTCACCATGGACAAGCTGGTGCAGAACATCGTCCGCCAGGTGAGGGGCCCTGGTGCGTTTGGGGCTGCACATGCCCCCTCCACACAGCCAGGTTTCTCACAGGGTCACTAAGCTGGGAGCAGATTCATTATTAAAGAGTTCTGTATGATCAGGAAACGCCCCAGCAGAAGTTTAGTGAGAGGCTTCAGCTTCCGTACAGGGACCACCTTGGGGGATTGACTCTTCCTGGCCTTTTCCTGGAACAGGCTCCCCAGGGCTGTGGTCACAGCATCAAGCCTGACAGAGCTCAAGAAGAGTTTGGACAATGCTCTCAGGCACCTGGTGTGACTCTTGGGGTTGGTCCTGTGCAGGGCCAGGAATTGGACTCAATGGTCCTTGTGGGTCCCTTCCAACTCAGCGTATTCTGTGATTCCAACATTTTTTGAGTTCCAGTCTTTTCAAAATTCTGCCATGCCCACAATACATCTAAGGCAAAACAAAAACAGTTCAGTCCTTCTTAGTCAAATCTGTCTTCCAGTTCTAATTCTGTTAAAAGTTAAGGCACATCAGCCCCTCACTCTTCCCTCTTCCTTTGATTACAAAGTCATGAAAGAGAGAGACGTGGGAAGTCTCTGGAGTTAAACTTGGCTGCTTCAGCTTTGAGGTGTGAGGCTGTGCTGAGTTTGGTGCTCCCTTCATAACACACTAGAGTTACCTCTTGGCCCAGGCTTGCTGACTGAAGTCCCCCTTTTTTAATGGAAGCTTCACCATCTAGTGAGCGATGACATCTGCTTGAAGGTGGTCGAGCTCTACCTGAACGAGAGGAAGCGAGGAGCTGCTGGAGGTAACTTGTCATCCAGGTGTGTGAGGGCAGCCAAGGAGACCAGCTATCAGTGGAAGGCTGAACGGTGCATGGCAGATGAGAACTGTTTCAAGGTAAGGACTTGCTACCAGGGGACTTTGCTGTGGCACTTTGCCTGGGAGAAATGGGTTTGGAAGCTCCAAGGTGAGATGGTGAAAGAGGGCAATGTGGAGAGAGGGTACCAAAACGAGAGCAGAGACAGTGAAGGGACAGGCTGGCTCACTGAGAGCCCTGCTGCTTCTGTCCTAGCTCATGTTTGTTCTCCAAATGACTGGTGAATACAGAGCATTTTGTTGTGAACCCATGTGGCCGATATCTCCTGCCTGTACCTTTGTTACAGGTCATGTTTCTGCAGCGGAAGGGACAGGTGATCATGACCATTGAGCTGCTGGATACAGAAGAAACCCAGACAGAGGATCCTGTGGAGGTCCAGGTAGTATCAGAGTGACCATGGGGTCTGTGTACCACAGGTAGAGCAGATATCTAAGAATACTTTCCTTCCTTCTTGTTCCAAAATGTGAGACGTTGCCAGGAGGACAAGTTTAGCTGGGAGGTGGGATAATGGCACGTGGGGCTGTGGTCCTTGACAGGAATGGTCTGTTAGCAAAGGAGTTTCAACATCAATCAGCCTCAGAATAGACAGCCTGGGAATAAACAGGTTCTTCGCAGTGATGTTTGCCCCGATGAAGTGAAACCTGACTGGAACTGGTCTCCTCTGTGTAGCACCTGGCCAACTACATGGAGCAGTACGTCGGGGTGGAAGGAGCTCCCAACAACCAGAACGATGGCTTCCTCCTGAAACCAGTCTTTCTGCAGAGGTGAGCTGCTCCCTCCCCGGGCCACACCTGCAGCAGCTGCTGCTGCTTCCTGCCTGCCTGTGTGCCAGTGGCTCTGGGGGACGTCCCACACGGCAGCCTCGGGTCAATGTGGTCACCTTGGAGGTGCAGAGGGACCGGTGCAGTCCGGTGCACTACACAAGGATGCTGAAGGAGAAATCTATGAGCACTGCACTGAGGTGTGATCATGAACGTTTGGAACGGGGTGGACCTGCCTCAGCAGTCTCTTCTGGGAGGAACTGCGGGTCTGCTTTGTTCCCATTTCACTAAATGTTTGTCAGAGCAAACACAACTTGGACAGATCGGAGGGGGGTCGTGGAGAGCGTCTGAAAAGCTAAACGTGGAAACACAAGGCCCATAGTTGTGCTGTGAGCTGTGCCAGCTTAGGAGAAGGCACGGCCAGGTGTGACACATGCTTTGTCATCCCTGTTTCGTTCTAGAAACCTGAAGAAGTTTCGCAAGTGGCAGTGCAAGCAGGTGAGGGCCCTGCGCAGCGAGGTGAAGAGCTCCTGGAAGAGGCTCATCGGGGTGGAAAGCGCCTGCAACGTGGACTGTCGCTTCAAGCTCAACACCCACAAAATGATGTTCATCATGAACTCGGAGGATTACATGTACAGGAGGGGAGCTCTCTGCAGAGCCAAGCAGGTGCTTCTCCTTTCACTGTCCCTGCAGCTCGGGCAGTAGCAGAGGTTGAGCGTGTGAGCCAAAAGACAGGTACCCATACGAAGTCTTGTGGCTGAGTCCCCGCAAACCACACCCAGGAGTTACTGCTCTGTGTTGGATGAAACACGGAGGAGAGCTGGTAAATGCTCTGTGTTTTGGGTTAGTTTAGCAGCCTTTTCTTTTACCATGCAAAGTTGGAGGGGGAGTGGCAAACACTAAGCACTAGGGACCGTTGAAGGCAGGTGTGCCGTGTCCTGTTGCGCTGTTCGTGTGGCGCCCACCTCATGCACATCTCAGCTGTGCAGGTGAGAGCTTTGCCTTCTCCCTCCGAGAGCCCTCAATGACCTCCACCACCCTCCTTTCAGGTGCAGCCCATGGTGCTGCTGAAGCACCACCAGCAGTTTGAGGAGTGGCACAACCGGTGGCTGGAGGAGAACGTGTCCATGGAGGCCGTGGACGTGGTCCAGGACTGGCTGATGGGGGACGAGGACGAGGAGATGGTGCCCTGCAAAACCACGTGTGAGACGGTGAACGTGCACGGGGTGCCCGTGAACAGATACCGGGTGCAGTACAGCCGCCGCCCCGCTTCGCCCTGAGCCTGCCTGGCACCAGCACAGCCTTGCTGGGGAAGCACAGTTACCCCGACAATAGTGGTGGGAATGCAATGTATGTATTCATGATATTTATCCAAACAGCATTTTACTTTGGATTATGATGTATTTTCCATATGGCATAGACTTGTCTCCTTGCAGTGTAACCCTCCAGCCAGCATGAAGAGACTTGTACAAGCTTTCTGGGAAGGGGGCTCTTGGCATTGCCACACATTTCTAGTAGTTTCCTGGCTTTAGGCTACTGCTGACCAGCCAGGCCTGGAAGGCTCAGCGAGGGGGTGAACTACCAGCGGTGGCTTTGTTGGAGAGATGGAGCTGGGCTGGTGTTTGAGCAGATGCTGGCAGCTGCTTCCACTTTGAAGGGTTTAATATTCCCTATCTTCCTGAATTTATGCCATCTTGGAGCGTGCAGAACTCTTCAGTGTAACCTGGGAGTGCCAGAGGGGCTGGGAGCCCCCGGCACGGCTCGGCAGCCCCGCTCCGGGTGGCTTTGTTGGGATGATTCTTGTTACTGGTGCTCTGGTGAGAAAAATGCCAAAACTGAGACAAGGGTGAGCAGCACCCTGAACGCTCCGGCTGCCCCTCGTCAACCGAGAATTCTGGAGTGTGAACCAAGGGGAGGAAACTGAGCTGCAGTGCCGGGCGAGGGAGCACCAGGACCCCCCGGCCGGTGCTGCTCTTGGAGCTGAGGGCCCGCTGCAGACTCTGCCTCCTCCAGCAGGAGGGAGGAACATCCACTGCGAGGTCTGGCCTCTTTTTTTGGTTTGTATTTTGCATGTTGATCGGCAGCTCCGGGGCGTTGCCGGCGCTCCCCTCCCCTTTGCATGCCCGGGCTTCGCTGGGTTGGACCGTGTCCGTCCGTCCGTCCGTCCGTCCGTCGGCAGGTGGAGCTCCCGGAGCGTGTGGCGGAGCTGAGCTGTGTCCCACGGACTCTCCTTCTGCCGGCTCAGCACGGCCGCTGGATTTGCAGGGACACATGGAAATCTGTCCTGGGCAGTGTGACATCCAGCCACGACCGTCGTAGACGAGCTTTTCCAGTGAAGCATCTGTACTGCTATCGAAGCTTTTCTGCCATGGAACCTCACAAACCCTGCCCTGCTCTGTGCAGAACACATCTCTCACCTGGCTTCATCTAGTGAGGAACCAAGGAAATCGAGTTGTGTCTGTCCTGCAGCCCCCCTGGGGCTTCACTGATGTGTTTCAGGGGCCGAGGACAAGCACGCTGTCCACGGAGTGTATTACAAACATAACTTCTTGAGGCATGTCCAGCCTCCTTTCAGCTTTGCTTCCAACTTTTTCCTGGCTTTTAGGGCAATAAACCCCCCCCCCCCCACCCGGATACTTTTTTTGGCTTTGTTT
>VWZF01002813.1:95875-115310 GCA_013396755.1 Sclerurus mexicanus
CACCGTGATACTTTTTGTGGCTTTGATTTTTAGGTTATTCTTTCTGCCAGACCTAAGGAGCAGCCTGTAGGATTTGTCCTGGGTTATTTCCACTGTACGACATTTGGTTTCGCAATTGTCTCACTCGACAGTAGAAAAATGGGCCTTTGGGGTGCATTTAATAGAAAACTGTCCCCATTCTTTGTCTTTCTTGCAAAATCATCTGTGGGAGGGAAGCAGGGAGGCCAGCCTCTGGTATTCATGGCCACTTGCACAACCACTGCCAGCAGAGACTTCTCAAGAACTCCTGTTCTCGTCGTCTGGGTCTCTGTGAAGTTTTGGTTACTGAAAGGATCGGAAGGTTCTTCCCCTGCTCTTGCTGCAGGAAGAGATGAGAGACACCAAGGGCTGGGGGGGAGCAGGGGGACAAGCCCAGTGCAAAGCACAGAGTCCCCCTCTGGCCCCCACTCAACTCACCAAAACACACCTCAGTCCTGCTCCCCTCTCTGCTGCGTCCCAGTGGAGATGACAACTGTGCCAAATTTTATGGTTTTATGATACAGAAAACTGTTTACTAGAAAATAGGTTGCAACTTGTGGCTTAAAATGCGTTTGATTCCAGGTGTGCCAAGGTGGGAAACCCCCCCGTGCACCGTCCTGATCCACCGCCCATCTTAAGTGTACTTCAGGTATTTTGAAGCATCCTTATTTTGTAAACCTTAATTTATAATCTGAACAGATGAAGCAAGACTTCTGCCCTGTACAGTGCTACTGTCTCAGAGCTGAGAGTAGCAAGTGATGGGAAGGGAATAACAGGCAGGTTTGAGAGGGGCTCGTCCGTGTCTGAGGCTTTCAGCTCGACCGCTGTGTGTGTGCACGACCTTGAGTCAAGAGTTTGTTCTTCCATTCGTTTGAAGGATCTTTGCTTTTGGGCTTGTAATTGCTTTGCCAGCTCCTTGAATGTAGTTTTTTTTATATTTATTTGCACATTCAAGTAAAATAAAATATTGATTTTAAAAGTCCGCAGCTCTCCCTGTTTTAAATTTCTTTTCTGTTAATTTAAACTTTGTGACGATCCCCAGAATTGATTGTCTTGTACCTGAAACTGGGTTTTAAATGATAGAAAAATGCAGTTGAAAAGTTGGGTGAACTTCCCTTCCAGCAGTCCCTGGACAGGGTGTAGGATGTGCTGATTTACCTGTGTGGCAGCTCCTTCCCAGCGGGGCAGCAAGGGCTCAGGGAGGGCGTGAGCAGAGCACTCACAAAGGGAAAAGGGAAATACATTCCCTGCAAGCAGCTTCCAGTAGAGATCCCACGCAGGATCCCACATCTGTGCTGCCAAAGTCTCTTGGAGGGCACTGGGGAGGCCATGGGGTGGCACAGTTGCTCCACACAGAGAGAGGTTTCAGAAGGAAACACTGGAATGGCTGGGGCTGTGCCAGGGGGGTTGGGATGGGTCTCAGGGAAAGGTCCTTCCCCCAGAGGGTGGTGGGCACTGCCCAGGCTCCCCAGGGCAGTGGGCACGGCCCCAAGGCTGCCAGAGCTCCAGGAGGGTTTGGATGATGCTCTAAGGCACAGGGTGGGATTGTTGGGGTGTCTGTGCAGGGCCAGGGGTTGGACTGATGATCCTTGTGGGTCCCTTCCAGCTCAGGGTATTTGTGTCGTGCCAGAAAGCCTCTCCTTGCAGCTTGGTTTCTGTGTGGCAGCACCTTTGCCACAGAGATGAGGCACAAGGCTGGCCCAGGCCTGGCCCCAGGAACTCGCACGCTCCACACAAGGAGAAGTGCCCGAGTCCAGCTGGGAAACCCACGAGCACATCTGCTCCAGGTTAAGGCAGCCATGCGAACAGCCCTCCACCCGCCTCTCCCTCAGCCTCCCCCAGTTCCTGGCTCGGAACACGTTGAGCTGTGCTCCCCCTGAGCTCTGCACAACAAACCGAGGAGGAGGCTTTTGCGAACGAAGCCACGGTGATGTGACCCAGAGCTGATAGGAGTTTCCTTTACATCATCCCCAACACTTCCGTTGCCATAACAAAAGGCAGCTCGGCTTTCTGTGCGAGCCCCTTCCCTGCCCACAGGGAAAGAAACTCGTGTTCTCCCAATAACAACCCTCTGATGCCTCCATTGCACGGAAGAATTCGATTAAAGGGATGGTGGTGGGGTCTCAGAGGACACGGCCCCACTTCACACAAATGTTCTCACAGAGATCTTGCCCTTCCCACCAAGAGGACATTCCCTGTGTTCCAGGGGAGGGATGGCCAGATGTGACACCACCCAAGAGCAGCTGGAGGTCTCAGCAAGGACAGCTTAAAAATACCTTCAGCTTCAGGTCTGCAGGGTGAAATAAGAACGGATGGTTTTCTCAGTTGAATTGGGAATTGCTAAGGGGAGTACCTACATTCAGTATTTAACATTTCAGGACTTTTTTAGCCTTCCCATGTCAGTGATGCACAAGAGAGTCCGAGCTGTGAACCACCAAGAGACAAACATGAGATGGGTTTTTCCTCGTCTTTAGCCATTGCTCTGGGTTAGAACTAAGCAGCTCAGCCTTGATGAATCTAAAGGTGTGCTCTGCCGGTGTAAAGACCAAATTAAAGTCTAGCAATTCTAAACCAGACCTGTGCTAAAGACTGAATCCAAAGAGACCCATCTGAGACCTGGTGCTGGCAAGGGATGATGATGATGATGATGATGATGGTCACTGTGTCAGCCCCTACCCCAGTGTCATCATCTTGCTGAGAAAGGACCAAAGGAAGCTATTCCAGAACATCCAGTGGGTTGCACTGATGTTAATAAGCTTCAAATATTCCTGGAAAAATGTCTTCATGTGGGTTTGTACACTGTGAAGTGGAAACTGAGAGCGAGCAAAAGAGCAGTTCTGAAAGAACCCTGTCTCCTCCAGAGTTCCACCAGTGTAAGGCTGGCACGTGGTGAGGAGAACGTGTGGAATAACCAAGAGAAGCCCCTGAGTGGGATCCCAGCGGAGCAGGAGAGTTGGAACAAGCAGAAGAGAGGCAGGAGATTCCCTGGAACTGTGTGGAGCCCTGGGGTGACGGCAGAGACCTGACAGTGAGCAGGAGGGGAGCTGGCATGCTGGAAAAGTCAGGAAAAGTGTCCAGGGAACGAAAGCATCTTGTACGCGCCAGAGCCTGTTCCTGCAGGAGCCTGGGACAAGGGACCATCCCTTCCAAGGTTGTTCCTGTGCCCTGTGGCTCTGAGGGCTCCGAGGCTGCACAAGCAGGGGCTGGGACAGGCAGAGCCAGCTCTGCCTCCATGGAAAAGGAGGGTGGAAATGCCCCGTGCTGCTGGTGCCAAGGCAGAGCTGCTGCCTCTCATGTCTCCATCGCAAACCCAAGCTCAGCCCGGGGCAGGAATTGGCTGCCCTGAGACTTCTGCCCCTTCACCTGCTGCCTTCAGCCCAGGAACCCTCTGGAGCTGCTGGAACGGAGCCCCCAGCCTTTGCCTACCACAGTTTGCCCTTCCAAGCCTTAAAGACAAACGGGCCAGGCCAGGTGGTGTCCTCACCCTCCCTCTGAGCCTTCAAATCCCCAGCGTGTTTTGCAGCATTACATCTTTTGGGTTCGGAGCCATGGAAGGAAAGAGGGCCAGCTCCCAGGAGATGATCTATTGCACAACGAACGACTCGAAAACCAAATTGTTACCCCACAGGGCAGGGATCACACGACTTAAAGAGATGTTAACAAGCCGTGACAAACCTCTGGCACTGGAAGTTTCAGGCAAGCTGTTCTGCATCTGAGGCAGTCACTAAAGATCACACAGCATCTGAAAAATGAAGGATACAGCAATGAGTAACCTCTCTCTGCTCCGCTCCAGAGACCTGCCCATAGGAAGCGGGGCTGTGATTCGCACACTATCTGAACCTGATTATGGCTAATTTTTTGCATACAAAGCATGGAAAGGATCCCGGCTGAGGCATGGAAAATATGTGGCCACATGAGTCATTCTGTAATGGTTCATAAATCCTGAGAGAATCACAAAAGTAAAACATCTAACATTGCATCTTCCCTCTCCCTGCCAGCGGAACTCCACCTCTCGACACCCTCGGCACAAGGATGTGGGAATATGGTGAAAGCAGAGGAAATAGGATCATTTTCTCCTTGGAATAGAAGAATCTCATCAAACAGCAGCCAGGCTCAGATTTGCAACCTTCACAGAGGAGGCCATTCATAAGCTGAGGAGAAAGAAACGAGCTGCTCCTCAGGTTGCCAAACCAAATTTACAGTTCCTACTGCTGGGCTCCAGCTCCTGTCCTTCCTCCCTTGCAGAGCCAGGCAAGGACTGGAGAGCAGGAGCCTAAAAACCAGCACCCTCCCCAGCCACGAGACACTGACCCACTGGCCCATCCACTTGATGGCCACTGGGCCACACTGGGCTCCCACACGGGAGATGGGAGAGAATTTGGGAGCTTCCCAGAGCTGCTGCGCAGGGCAGAGCACAGAAGGGACTTGCTCAAGGGTTGGAGAAGGGGAGCCCAGGCAGCAGAGGATCTTAAAGGCTCAGCTAACATCTGCCAGTGCCTCTTCCAGAGTCATCCACGTTGTCCTCCCAGTACAACCAGCAGGTCCATGGCAGCTCCATGAGCTGCTCCGAGCTCAGCCCTGCAGGGTGGGACTGCACAGCTCTGGGGAAACAGGCTCTTCTGGGGCGAGAGTGACTGGAACTCACCCTTATCTCCCCAGCTGCAGGGCCTTCCTGCCCCTTCTCAGGCCCCTTTCCTGCTGGAGGGAGCTGCTCTCCCCTTTCCGGGCGTTTATCGGAGGAAGCACAAGGGTCTCCCTCATTTTGCCACCTCCCCTGGATATGTCACTGTGCTCCTGCTCATTCCTTCAAATGCAAACACCTCCAGCCCAGAGAACTTTAAACCACCCTCTGCAGTGAAATCAGGGGGATGCTGGAGCTTCGTCCCCTTTTAGCCAGGGAGCAGGAGCAGAAATAAAGGAGCAGATCTCTGAAGAGCCCAGCCTGGGCTGGAGGCTGCAAGGCTGACACTAAAAGCCTTCAATGGCCAGGACACTGAAAACCTTCAATCGCCAGAAAACACAAAACCCCTCCAATGGCCAGAACTTGAGTCTGCAAGAGCCCCCTGTAGCCCCCAGGAGCTCGGGAGGTCTGTCTGACCCTCAGCTCTGACACCTGGCATCCCTTCCTGCTTGGAAGACCAGAAACCAGTGGGAAGCAGCACGTTGGATCTCCCACGGAGCCACGTGGGCCCCTGCGGTGGAAGGAGGCTCGACATTCCCACGGGCAGAGGTGCGTGGGTTCCGTTCACGTGCCACAAAACCCGACCACATTTGTCATTTCCAGGAACACCCGGGAGCGGGAGGGAGACCCCAGTGAGTCACTGGAGCCGCCGCCGGGCTCTGACGCCGGAGCGCAGCCCTGGCACGGTGTGAGGTGGATCCTCACGCCCCTCCCAGTGCCATCTGAGGCCGGGGCTGCGTCTGCTGGGCCAGCTGGGGCTCGGAGTGTCGCGACAGCCCCCGGAGCCTCATCCTTCCCCGGATCAGCCCGGCGCTTCCGCGAGTGAAGGGCTGCCCGAAGGAAACGCGCCGGCAGGGCTATTGCTGCTGCTGCTGCTGCTGGCACTGCGGTGGGCTCTGCATCCTCAGCGGGATGGGCACCCTCTGCAGCACCTGGATCCTGCTGGGCTGTGCCCTCTGGGGGCTCTGCGCGGCCTCTCAGGACTACGACGGTGAGTGGGTGCCCTCGGGTGAAGAGTTGGGAAAGCACTGGGCGTTCGGTGCTCTGTAAGATGCCTGAAAATCCGTTTTTGAGTGGGGTCGGGTGGGAGCACACGCTGGCTGAGCTCTGCGCGGGCTCCAGCTGAAGCAGGAGGGGACAGAAGGTGACAGAGGGGATGGAGGTGATGTGGTGGAGAAAGGAGCTGGGAAAAAATAGAGCAGTAAAACAGAGCACTTGAAAGCCAAATTTAGACTCCCTCAGCCATGACTTTACATGGGAATGGCTCCAGACTTTCAGATCCCTGAGGAAGCTGGGCAGAGGGATTGCTCTCTGGCCTCCCAGGTCACTCGGGAGCTTTGGGGAACCAGGAGGGTCCCTTCTCTCCCAGGGGTGACTCCTCAGCCTCTCTCCAGCTGCCTCTGCCCCTCACACAGCAGCATTCCCAGAATCCCCCCAGTTCCAGGGACCTCACCGTGCTTTTATACTGCAATATCCAACATTTCACCATTTGTTACACCCGCTTCCCAAAACTGCCCACGCCCCTGGCCCTTCCTTGGGCACTCCTCCTGGAATTGAGTCGAGGGTCACAAAGGCTCATCCTTGTCAGCGTTTTCTGTCCTGCCGGGAATCCTTTCAAGGTTTCTGGGCCTTCACAACAGCTCTGAGTAGAGTTGCATCAAACCATGTGCCTGGTGTGTTTTCCAGGCACATTCTATGCAAACTCGACGCTCTTGCTAAAAATCTTCATCCATCGAAATCCTTGACAAAGAACATTAAACAATATTTCAAGATTTGGCACAAAGGGTGATTGGTTACCACTGTTAAGAAGTGCAAAGAGTTGTATGAAAAAACCTGCGTACCGTGGCCCTTAAGGCACCGGGCGAGTGGGTAACGGGCTGCCCTGTCTCGCAGATTACTCTCAGAACGGCACCACCGACCAGGACGAGGTCCCGCACGGCACCCCGTGTCCCCGAGCCATCCCCGGGGACAAGGCCACCGTGGGCAACGTCACCTACCTGCAGGTGCCCGAGGCCACTCGCGCCCGGCTGGGCAGCGCCCTCACCGTGCGCGTCCTCCCTGCCCTCTACGCGCTCGCGTTCGTGCTGGGGCTGCCGTCCAACGCGCTGGCGCTCTGGGTGCTGGCCAGCCGGCCGGAGAAGCTCACCTCCACCGTGTTCCTCGCGAACCTGGCGGCCGCCGACCTGCTGCTCGCGCTGGTGCTGCCCTTCAAGATCGCCTACTACCTCCTGGGCAACCACTGGCCCTTCGGCGAGGCGCTGTGCCGCCTCACCACGGCTCTCTTCTACGGCAACATGTACTGCTCCGTGCTGCTGCTCACCTGCGTCAGCCTCGACCGCTACCTGGCCCTGGCGCGCCCCTTCTCGTCGCTCCCCTTGCGCAGCCCGGCGCTGGCCGCCCGCACCTGCGCCGGTGTGTGGCTCTGCGCGGCCGCGCTGCCGCTGCCCCTGGCGCTGCAGCGGCAATCGTACCCCCTGCTCGGCTCCGGCCTCACGCTCTGCCACGACGTGCTGCCCCGCCGGCGCGACGACGGCTTCTACTTCTACTACTTCGTGTGCCTCGTCGCCGGCGCCTTCCTGCTGCCGCTGCTGCTGGTGCTGCTCAGCTCCTGCGCAGTGCTGCGCGCCCTGCTGCGCTCCGGACGCCGCTACTCGCGCCCCGCCGCGCTCACGGCGCTCGTGGTGCTCGCCCTCGCGGCTTTCTGCGCGCCCAGCAACCTGCTGCTGCTGCTGCACTACTCGAGCCGCTGCTCCGCGCTGCGCGGAGAGCTCTACAGCGGCTACATGCTGAGCCTGGCCGTCAGCGCCTGCAACAGCTGCGCGGACCCCTTCGTCTACTACTACGCGTCGGAGGAGTTCAGGGAGGAGGTGAGGCGGAGGTTCCGCGGGAGCGGACAAAGGAAGGGCGCTTCCCTAAAGACCCCCAAGGAGACGCTCCCGCGGTCCGAGCGCTCCCCGGTGTGAGTTCCCAGCGCGGCTGCCCCGGGGCGCTCGCGGGGATTCCACGCGGGGATTCCACGAGTTCCACGCGGAGCCGAGTCCTCCCTCCTGAGCAAAGCCGGGCCGTGGTGGGATGGTGCTGAGCGCTGAGCACACGCAGCAGTTCCCGGGGCACTGCGGCTTCTCACCTGGCCAGGTGTCACCAGGGCTGTTCCTGTGGACGCACCTGGCGCTGGTTTTCCCAGCCTCGGCGGCTGATTGCTCTCTCTGCCTCCCGGCTCCGCTCCTGCTCCTTAAACACATACTGCCTTCACCTAAAACAGACAGAACAGGAATCGCAACTCCAAACTTCTAAATCTTCCGAAAGATGCTCCCCTGGACTGACGCAGTCAGGGGATGCAGAGCACTGTTTTTTCTTGCCTTGTTCATGAACCCCACGCAGTGTCAGCTCACTGTTGGGAGCAAGTGTAAAAACCCCATTCACTCATCCCCGGTTTTGCAAATGACCCTTGGCCTCCCTCATTTCTCTGGGGCAGATTCTATCAGTGGGGGGTTTTGTTTTTTTTTTTAAAAAAGTCTCTTGAAGGAAAATACTGAAGTAGGACTTGAGCAAAGCCTCGCTCTAGAACTCCACACTTCCTTTGTGTCATGACACAGCCAAAAGCTGACAGAGGTGCCCCGGCTTGTTGCTCATTGGAACCTGTGGCAAATTTGCCAGCTCATCTCTCAGACACAGCTGGGGCACAGCCCAGTCAGCAGCAAGGGAGAAAATGAACCAAAAACCTCCTCAAAGGTCCTGAATTCTTTGGTTTCACCAGCACAGGCTCGGCAGCGTGAATAAGAAGAGGCAGACGAGATTGTCTTAAAATCAGTTTTTAATAAAACATTCATCAGAATCTAAACCAAACACTTTTCTGGACTCAGACTTGCTAAGATTGGTGTGAACGAAACAAAAAGGGTCAGAGAGCTGTTTGCTTGTTCCTGTGGGGAGGGTGCAGAGGGCAGGGGGAGAACCAGAGTCGCTCTGTGGGTGCAGGGGATGCACCAGGGGCTGACCCGGGAGCCCTGGGGCACCCAGGGCTGTGGGCACTCAGAAGGAATGAAAAAAAACCCCAAGTCCAGCCCGAGCTGAGGTTTTCTAAATAGTTGCTCTACTCACAATAATGAAAACCAGGTTATTGCGCATTCAATGTCAACAGTCAGCAAAGCAAGTGCTGGGCTGTCGAGGATGTTCCTCAAGCAAGCTGAGCGTTCTTCTGGTATTTGTTTTCTACTGAGGCTGATTAGGAAGGAGGGAAAGAGGCAAGACCAAAACACTGGGACAAGAAAGAACCAGGGAACTATTGCTTTAAAATAAATACCGTGGTAATGATTGCTCTGCATAATGTACACTTACAAATATATAAATATGACTCTCCTTGAAAGGATTGCAAGCATCCGTCACTGATAACTAGCACTGCTGCAGCCGTTCAGGAACACAACTCGATGGAAGAAGCGTTTTCTGTGTCTTACAAACCCACTGGCACTTTTCTCCTTTTGCACTGAGGGACCACCAGGAGAAGGAAAGAGCCAGAAACAACCTGCTGGCCTCGCTGGCTTTGCCTTTCCAGCGCCCGGTTGGTCTTTTCCTTGGTGAAATAAAAAAGCAATAAAATCAATCCTTCTCTCCCAGCTGTGACTGGCTGGTGTGCCCCAGGTGGGGGCTGAGGTGTCCTTGTGCTCTCAGGGGCAGGAGTGGCACTGAGCAGCTCCAGAGAGACCTGGGCAAAGCCTGGGAGCAGCACCGAGTGTGACCCAGCTCTGCCCTGCCCGGTGCTCCTCGGGGCCCCGGGCCCGAAAAGGTCCTGATTCCAAGTAGGATGTGGAAGAACGAAGGGTCATTTTTGTCCTAGATAAGAATTAATGGTGATTACAAGAGACGTGAAGAGCAAATGTGGGGCTGGGGAAAGCTCTGGACGGAGGGACCATCGGCTCGGGGTGGGGGGGGAGAAAGCCAAGACCTGCTCCTTTACCCTCGTGATGGGGGCAAAGGCAACCACACCAGTGCAACTGCAGGTTCCTCGGTGCAATTCCTTCAATAAAATCACCTTTTCTTTCAAGTACAGAAAGGAGCTGGTTTGGTGTGGCGAGAGCGGGGGGAGGCAGAGGCTGCCAAGGGCAGGTGGGTCAGTGCTTGCCCTGCCAGTGCCAACGCTGGGGAGGAGCAGTGGAGGGGAAGTGAGGATCCAGAAATGCTGTCCCATCACCTCCCACACGCTGCCCTGCCCTGCCTGGCTCTGAGGACACCGAGGCTGCTCTGCCTCGGCCTTCGGAGGGTCCAGGTCTCTCTGGCTTTGCTTTGGATTGTAAAACAGAAGCGTCCTCTGCCTCAAGCAGGCGAGGGCAGGTGAGTGCACTGGCACACGCAGACCCCTCAGCCTGGCAGGCTGGCACCACCAGCAGGAATTATTTGCCTGGCAGCAGTAGGGAGATGCCTGAATCTGGAATTAAGACATTACGTGCACCAGAGCCTGAGGACAGTGAAGAAAGTCAGGTTTAATACTTGGCTGAAAGTCCCCACCTCGACCTCCTTGTCCCAGGGGGATATCTGAGTGCCCAGGGATCTGTGAGAGGACCAAGAAGCAGAGCGTAATTTCAAATCCCTCTCAGTGGATGTACAAAGATACACAACGGATGAGAGCGGGAAAGTCAAGCCAGAAAGGGACTGAGGGTTGAAGAATCCCATCTTTTGGGGGGAGCCAGTCCCAGACATTAGCAGGGTGACCGAGTGTCTCCTTCTCCCACACTCACAGCACCAAAGAGCAGAAGCCTGGACCTGCAAAGAGCTGGGTTTGTGTCCTGCAGCTTTGAGAGTTAGAAAAGGGAAAAAAAGAAGAAAGAAGTCCCGCTGCAGCTCACAGCAGGTCTGTTATTTACCCAGGGGATAAATATTGACTCAGCCCCGTGTGTGTACACAATAGCCAGCGTCTGCCAGGCCGGTTGCTTCCAGGGCATGGAATTCAGCTCGGAGGTGTTTATTTACCTGCCAGGCAGGAATGCAGCTGCCAGCGCTTCCAGCGTGCAGTGCAGGTCCAGGGGGGACAGCTCTGGCCCTGCACGCCCAGCACACGTGGCACAGCCCTCAGCAGGGCATCGCTGGGCACGCGGGGCACAGGCACCGCCGGGTCCCGCGAGCAGAGCTGGGGCGAGGCTGGCAAACTCACCAGCAAAGCAGCTCTGAGATTTTGGGGGACTTCAAGACCCAGACCTTCATCATCGTGCCAACTCCATCCTGCAAATGTCTGGCCCCAGACAGAAAGGCCTGGGAACGACTCATGCCCATCCTCTGGGAGACCTCCCGGTTTGTCCCCACGGGGACAGTTCTCTGGAATAGAATTGCCTTTATTCTGCCATGGAATGTCTATACTGGGATATATTCTTGTCATGGTTCCTGGGTAAACAAGCCCTAAAAATGAATGGAGCCGGGCTTTTTTCTGTTCCCGTTCACTAATAAACACCCTCCAAAGGAGTTTCCACCCTGCTCTGGGTCCTGGTAACAATAGAAGTGGGAAGATAAAACACTAACGCTATTTTGCAAGAGGCAATTGCATGTAACCCCTCCAAAGAGAACAATGCTGCTCCGGGCGGGAAGGGAAGCTGAAAAATCTTGGCTCCTGCGCTTTTGGAAACACAAAGCTTTTGTTTTTAGTCTTGCCACGTTGCTCGGGGCAGGTCAGAGCGAGGGAGCCCAGCCCGTGACCCCAGGGACTGGCAGCGGCCAGCGGAGCCGGGGCTGAGCACCACGAGCACAGCAACCATTGTGCTGCATCCCAGTGGGAGCGGAGGAAAACGCAGCGGTGGAGTCAGAAAAGCTTTCAGAAGGACTGGGCCTCGCTCAGCTTCCTTCTCGTGCCAGGGCTCGAGGAGGAAAGGGCCGAGAAGGCTGCGAGATGCCCCTGTCAGCACGGAGTGCAACGCAAAGAGGGTCCCCCCCACCTAATCCCCGTCGCTGCCGGAGCTGCAGGACTCCCACCTGAGGCACAAGGCAGACACACACAAAGCCCTGCAGCCCTGCCAGTGGCTCCCAGCTTTCCCTCTTAAAATGAGCCTCCCTGAAGCTTCCCTGAAGGAGGAGCCACAGGGGAGAGTCTCTCCTGCGGGTGCAGCAGACTTGACGGCTGGGGACGACGATCAGCCTCTCGCTACGTCATAATTAGCAAAACACACTGATTTTTATTATAATTGGAGCAAAAACTTCTCGGCCGTCCTTCCTCAAACAGCAGTTCAGCTAAGCACGAGGCCTGGACTTAGCTTCTAAAATGTAGCTAGGGAATGGCATTGGCAGTATATCCCGACAGCAGAGAAAACCCCTGGAAATGCTCTATGGGTTGGAATTCCAGCCCCCGTTTTTCTCACCTAGAGGGCACAGCACACTGGTCTCCCATCACTGCAAGGGCTCCAAAGAGAATGCACAAAAGGCAGGAAAATGGACAGAAAAATCACGCTGAGTGTCCCCCTTGGAGCTCCAGATCCACCCCACGGGGCGGCCGAGGCGACAGTTCTGGGGGCACCACGAGTAGTCATCGTTTCACCGTTCAGTTTGTGTTCTGCAGCAGGTCTGGAGGAACAAACTCGTACAGGAGTCGATTCTGAGCCTCTTCTCGTCGCTTAAATTAGAGATTTCTGTTGGAAAGAGAACACAGTGGAAAGTCACTCCTGTCGTGTGACCCGGTGAGACATTGCCGAGCTGGGCAGGGAGAAGCTCAACAGGTTGTTCTGCTGGGGACAGAGCCACAAAGCCCTTCAGGATCCCATTCCTGGGGATTCCTTGCTCCAGGGGGACGTGCAAAAAGGCCCCTGTTGAGGGGCTGAACACACCTGAGCCCGGGCACGATTGGCAGGCTCTGGGTTGGCCCCCCGAGCAGATTTATGACCCACCCTGGGCTCACCTTTGCGCCGTGGTGGCCTCGCCGTGGGTGCCGTCCCCGTCCCTGAAGGTGCTGCCCGTCGTCAGCTCTGCCCCCGCCTCGAACACGTCGGGCTCCGCGGCGAAGGGGTCGGGGTCGTACTCGTAGGAGTAGTAGGACAGGTCTGTGTGGAGAGGGGGCCCTTCCTCGGCTGTGAAGGGAACCAGAGCCCGCCTTTAGCCGAGGGAACTGCGTTTCTGCATCCCGTTTTGCGTCCCGGAGGGGAGGGATGAGGCTACGGGGGTCAGGGCACCTGCACGGGTTGGCTTGGACTCAAAGCCCGGGAGAAAAGCTGCTTTAAAGCTGAATCCTCAGCTCCCCAGTGTGAGACCTGGGCAGTGGAGAAAGAAGGGGAAAGAGGGAAAAAAAAGCAGGGGAGGAAGGAGGAAAGAAGAGGGGAAAGGGCAGCGTGATTTGAAAAGAAGCCCAAGTCTCCTTCTCCAGACTGGAGTTACCTGAGGTGCTGAAGTTTGGACCGGCCACCCCGAGGGCTGCACACAGGTAAAGGTGCCCTGCAAGGGGCAAGGTGGCACATTGGCACCCTGCAAATCCACCCCTCCTCTGGCCAGGGCCAAGCCAGGCACCCGAGGGAAGGAGAGCCCAATCCCTATGGACACGCGTGGCCTCCTCCAAAGAGAGTGACAGAGCTGGGGGGCACACGGGGAGGGAGCAGCTCCCTTGGGACCAAATTCCTTTCCAGCCCAGCAGGGATGAGCATTCCAGCAGGAGAGCCCAGGGAGCCCCACCACCAGCTCCAGCACAGCTGGCACCACTGGAACTGCCCCGGTCAGGGCAGGGACGGGCACCAGGGGCAGGAGTGGGTATTTCTCCTCCTCCCACTCCCTCCAGTCCGTACTGGGGCACGGGCACTGCCCCAGCACACATCCCACACCAGACAGGCTGTGGGGGGAGTGCCCCCTGTCCAGAGGGGACAAGGTAGAACTCGGAGGAACAGCAGCAGGGCTGTGCTTCCCAAGCTGCCCCCGGAGCCAGCTCGGCTGTCCATCCTTCTGGTTCCTCTCTGGGTACCCTGCTCAGCTCTCCATCCTTCTGGCTGCTCTCTGGGTACCCTGCTCAGGTGTCCATCCTTCTGGTTCCTCTCTGGGTACCCTGCTCAGCTCTCCATCCTTCTGGTTGCTCTCTGGGTACCCTGCTCAGTGTCCATCCTTCTGGTTGCTCTCTGGGTACCCTGCTCAGCTCTCCATCCTTCTGGTTGCTCTCTGGGTACCCTGCTCAGCTCTCCATCCTTCTGGTTGCTCTCTGGGTACCCTGCTCAGCTCTCCATCCTTCTGGCTGCTCTCTGGGTACTCTGCTCTAATCCAAACCAAAGCAGCTGCTGGAACAGAGTTACTGCAGGCAGGAAAAGTCCCCCACCCCCAAAAGTTGGCTTTATTTAAGGAGGACACTCATCGAGGCTTTTGAAGATGTTTGTTCTCGAGGAATAACATCTCTGAAGGATCTTCCCCGTTGCCTCCCACATCCTCCCAGCACCGGGCTCAGCCCCAGGCAAGAGCAGATTCATCCTCTGTGTTCACTCCTTCCTGGCCTTCTCTGGGGGGGAACCTGCCAGATCCTGAGCTCCTTCTATGAATGGATGATTGCCGTCCACCAGGGATGGAATTAACATCACAGGCCTCGCTCTTCCCAGGAATTCACCACTGGAGGCAGAGCAAAGGCGTTTTCCTGCCACACACACACCACTCCCCCGGCCCCAGATGTCTGTGCCAAGGGCAGCGTTTGCTGAGCAGGGATGGGGTGAAGGGAAAAGGGGCCCTTTGCCAGTTCAACCAGCCCTGACAGAGCAGTGTAACCTGGGGGAGACACCCTGGCCGGGAGGCAGAGCTGGGATGGCTCTGCCTGGGAGCAGAGCTCGTGCTGGTGTTACTGGGAGGAGCTGGTGATGGTGTTGGATTTTTTTTAGACAATAACACCACCGCCAAATAAAAGGATCAGAATTCCCCCTGGAATTTTCTTGCAGCTGCTGCCCCTTCTAACAGCACAACCACAGCTGTGGGGAGGGGGCTGAGCGTGGGTGGGCTGCCTGCTCCTGCCCCCAGCACTGCTGCCCACCCCTGGCTGTTGCTTGTCCACCAAATCCACGTGGAATCACATCCGTGTGGTGTCCACACGCCGTCCTCGGGCATCCCTGGCTGTGCATTGGCTCTGCAGCCAGTGCTTTGGGCAGAGAAGGTTTGGGCACTTCCAGGAGAGAGTTCATGATCTGTGGAAGCAACCAAAGCACCACCTCATGGGAGAGGGGGTGTCACAGCCAGTGAGGATCCCTGAGGCTCTAAAACCCACCCAGATCTTTGCAGTCAGGTGTGAAAATGATCTCAGGAAAAGCCACAGCAAGAAGGGCACTGAGATTCTGAAGCTCCAGTTCGTAAGTCAGCTCCTGCTCCAGGGCTTTCAGTCCAAACAAACAGGACTCCAGCACAGCCCCAGTGCTGAGAGCCAGGGGTGGGTCCCTCTGCTCCCCAAAATCCTGCTCCACGCTTCTGACACTCAGCAATTCACCTGTGAGAAGGAACAGCCGAGGGAGGGCACCGAGGCAGGAGCAGTTCCAGCCGAGCCCTGTCACCCTGCACACTTTGCTCTCCAGAGGTGCAAAGAGGGGCCACCCACCCGGCCAAGACGGGCTGCGCTTTTCAGATCAAACCTCAGCCCGTTCTGCCTCCCTGCAGGCTTTGGAAAGGCGTTTTAAAACGCTCTGGCCAGAGCTGGGTGCTGCAAGAAGCTCTGCAAGAAGCTCTGCAACCCTGACCTTTCACAACCACCTCTGCTGAGTCGCTCACCTCGAGCAACCTCGCTCCACAGCTGGGGTTTGCTCCGCCAAACCCACCGGTGTGTGTGGAACTGCAGAGGGACACAGGGAGCCCCAGGACGTTTCCCAGTCCGTTCCCAGCGATTGCTGGGAGGCAGCTGGCTCCTTGTCCCACCGCTGGGTGACACGGACAAGAGCCCCTCGACCCAAGCTGAGCTGCACGAGCCTCACGGCAAACCCACGGGGATTCCAGACAACACCACCACCACGAGCTCCTCCAGGAACACGCGATTTCCTGGGGATTAACGCACCCGGGCAGCTTTTCACCGGCCTGCCCCGAGCTCGATTTGGCTCCCGGAGCTCGGTATCCTTTTAGGAAACCACAGCTTTCGGCACGGCTCATCGGAGCTCTCCCTGGAAAGCCGGAGCACCTGAGCCGGCTTAAAGGGATCTCACGCTCCGGCGGTGCCGGAGCAGCGAGGCCACGTGTGTGGGGAGGGATTCCTTCAGCTGGGACGCTTTGATTCGTGGCCCGTGTGCTTGACCCGAGAGGAGCCCCGGGGGATTAATGAAAATCACATGCTGGGCGCTTTTCCTGGGGCAGGATTTAGCGAGGCTCCTTTCGGAGGGCTCGCTCTGCCTGCCAGGAGGCTCCGGCACTGCCAGAGCGGGGGGCAAAGCCAGCTCCAAGCGCCTGTGCCCTGGCACACGTCCCCGTGGCATCAGGTTTGCTCATCTGAAATCCGTGTAATGATGCCACACACACGGCAATCAGAATTCCCCCCCCTCGGCCAATTCTTCCTCTGTCCGCTCTGCTTTAATTCAGATTAATTCAGAAGTTCTGTTCTCGGCGTTTTTGGGGGGTGGGCTACCACAAGTTCCACAATTTTGTGCCCCCTAGGTAACCACGTATTTTTTCCTATCGGATTTTTATTTGAAGATAATGTTCATTCTGTGGAGCAGCAGCAAAACACTCTGTACGGCCTCACATTCCCTGGGGAGCAGTTTGGGAATGCTGCTTCAGAGGGCTCAGACTGCAGGGTTTCCAAGCTGGTTTGGGCACGGAATGAAAGGCAACAAGCACAGATCTGAGTTATCCCAACAGCCAGCAATGCGAGACGAGAGAGAGAGAAAGGAGAGAGAGAAAGGAGAGATTCACAATAAGTCCAGAAAAAACCAGGGAGGGAAAACAAGACAGACATGAAACACCACGACTGAATGACTTATAGAAAGAGTCATAATTCACTGTGTTTTCACACTTAATAAGCAAAATATCCATCAGCTGCTGCTCAGAGGGCAGGGGACAGGCTGGTGGCTCAGGCTGGCCAGGAGCTGCTCTGGGCTTTGTGCACCAGAGAAGGCACAGAGACTCCTCTGGAAGAATTAACTCGTTTTACCGATTTGTCAGGAGAGTTGGAGGCCAGGGGAAAATTAATGAGTGGAAAGCAGCCAGGAAAAATCCAGTCCAGTTTATTTACTAGAAACAGCATGAAACAAACTATTCTATTGCCCCTCCGCTGCTTCTTGGTGAGATTTATTGTGAGCCGTGAGCAAGTTCGACGTGAGGCTTGGAAAAAAGGGTATGAACATGAGCACCAAATAAAATGAGCAGCCAAATTCCTGGCTACTCCCTCTACTGTCCTGAAGGTTTTTGCTCACTAAGGCCCTTTATTCCAAGCAGCAGCTCGGGGGGGATCAGGACTGCCAGCTCCGTCACAGCACAGAACTGCCGGGACAGAGTTCATCCACCTGGATCGTGGCTCTCGTGGAGCTTTGAGCAGTTGTTTGTTGGAGCACTTTGCACCAGCCCGGTTTTAAATGTGACCTCTCCAGCTTAACAGTGGAAGGGAAGATCACAGAGTGTGTGTTGCTCGAACACACCAAGGCTGAGAAAGTGGGAGGGTGGTTTGCCCCCTCCTAGGAACAGTTACCCAAATCCTGAACTGAGGGAGTATCCTGCAAGGTTTGCTGAAAGGAAAAGGACTGGGAGCTGTCTCTTGTTGAGTGGTTCCCATCCACAGCCTCCCTGGCCTCTTTATTTCCTGATTTCTGAATATTCTGTCTCTTCTATGAGTGAAGACATTCAGCATCTTTACTTACAATGTGTTTGAGGGCAGTATCTGCTTTATACAGGGGCAGGACAAGCTTTAGCCTTGCTCAAGGAAAAGGCCTTGGAGGAATGGAAAGGCATTACCTGCTGGAGTCTGTGGAACACTGGGCTGCTCAGCTGGGTGGGAGCGTGTCTCCCTTTCTTCTGGCAGAGTCTTGGCTGCAATCAAAAGGAAAAATAAATTCACTGGTCATGAAATTTGTTAGTGCACCTCTAGAAAATGTTTGCATTTCCAGAGGTGGCACAGCCAGTTCCCTGAGCTGCTGCACACACCTGGAGAGCCCACGCAGGACGGCCAAAGAAATCCCATTCCTTGGATTTGATTTTTATCTACAACCATCCACATCAAACAGCACCACTCATTTTCTCTGATTGGTAAAATATGTGCTCATGAGAAGGGGAAGGCCAGTTATTTAAAGCTGAAACCTCAGTTATTTCAGGCTGAAACCCCAGTTACTTCAGGCTGGAAAGCAGCTGCCCTTCCAATTGCAGTGCACGAGCAGCAGAACAACAGAGCAGGTTTTGGACTCCCCTCCTTTCCCTGCCGCGGGTACGGGACCCCCGCTCGCTCGGGTGCGGCTCTGCGGCACCCGGGCCACCAAAGAGAGGGGACGGGGAGCAAACCTACACCGGGAACAGCGGGCCATGGGCATCTGCTCTATGCTGGTGTTGTTCCTGCAGGAGGCCACCTCCATCTGGCAGTGGTTGGGGTAGACGCGCCCGTCGGAGCCGCACACGGGCTCGCCGTCGTAGCCGCAGTCGCGCGAGCACAGGCACTGCTCCGGGAGCTCGTCCTCCACGCACCCGAACGGGGCGTTGCAGGGCCCGGAGAGCACGAAGCCTGGGGAGCAAACAGGGCGAGAGTCGTGTGCGGCACGGGGAAGGGGCAGGTGGGATGGGGACGTCTCACTGCTGGGGGGTTTTTCATGCTGAATTCCCCGGATCTCATCGGAGGAATTCGTAAAGTCGGTGGAATTAAAAGCTCCGGGAATAAAGATGCTTTTCTGAAGGAACCGTATCGCAAGGGCTGCCGGGCTGGGGATAAAGAGCTCTTTTGCGTGGCATGGAGCCCAGAAAGGAAGAGTTTCTGAGGAGTTACTCCTTTCATGATGATGCCCGAGATTGCTCCGTCTTCCTGCAGTTAATGGTGAACAATATTGCAGGGTATTTTGGAGGAATCAGGAAACCAAGCTGCACATTACGGAGCTTTGCCCTTTCTGTTGACTGGCACAGCTCCTTGTGCAGATTCCTCCAGGGCCAGACAGGAGTCGTCTCCGAAGCAAATCAGTCACTGTGGTGCCTTAAGAACACCACTGCCCTCGGGTGTCATCCTGAACCCCACAAACCTCCGCAGAACCCCCCGACACGGAGAGCAGACATTGTTCTCACTATGATTCTAAGCCCTGGACACTTCATTTCCCAGAAGGTCCGGGTGGCTTGGGCAGCACTTACCGACCCACTGGCTGGCTGAGCTCTCCACCTCGTTGCAGGTCGGGCCATCGCAGAGCTCCCGAGCCAAGGGGCTGTTCTCACTCACGTTGTAGAATCGAGTGGCCTCAAAAGCTGCGGGGAATTCAGAGCTGAGCCCGGAGCTCCGGGGCCGCCGGGAGCCCGAGGGCAGCCGGCACCTACCTGGCTCGTAGTAATCGTACACTTTGATGGGAACGGGAGCTGTTTTCCCGACTATGTGCTCTCTGAAAGCCTGGAACTTGACACAGGTCATGCACTGGCTGGGGATCTGCGTGAGAAGGTGTGGAAGACTCAAAAGCCGCACTTGGAGTGAAGGGAGAGACAAATGAGCCCAGCCCGTGCTCCAGCGTGACGTGCCGAGCTGGAGACCCCTCCGACGCCAAGTTTGGGGACAGGGATGAGGAACAAAAGCCAGGGAGGATGAATTAAACCACGGCATTTGCCACAGCTCAAAGGCAGAGCTGGCGCTCCAGCTGTACCCCCCCCTGGCGCTCCAGCTGTGCCCCC
>VWZF01002813.1:122719-171868 GCA_013396755.1 Sclerurus mexicanus
ACCTCCTGGCTCTGCTGCCCCCTTGGCTCTTCCCCTCTTGGTTCTGCTGCCCCCTTGGCTCTTCACCTCTTGGTTCTGCTGCCCCCTTGGCTCTGCTGCCCCTTTGGCTCTTCACCTCCTGGTTCTGCTGCCCCCTTGGCTCTTCACCTCTTGGTTGGGCAGCACCACCAGGGTGGACCCAGGAGGGCTCAGGAGCTGCTGCCCAGCACTGAGAACACATTTCCCAGTTCCCAGGAGCGACTCTCCCAGCTCGGAGCTGGAGGCCCCTCTCTCCGGAGACCCCCCCGGTTGAGGGGTGGGTGGGTGGGTGGGTGAGCTGGCTGAGCTGGAACACCCCACCCCAGCCCCACGCCCACAGTAGCATGAGGTGGCCCGGGGACAGAGCCAGCTGGCCCTGGCTGAGGCACTGCAGGGCTCCCAGAGACGCTGAGCCTTGTTAATCCCGACCTAACTCCACGCTCCGTCCTCCCTAATAAATCACAGGGTCCCTTGGCCTGCATTCCCCCCCTTCTCTGTTATATATCACAGCCCTGCGCTCTCCCTGACCCCTCGAGAGCACCCCAAGGACTTCACGAGCATGACAACACTTCATTACGCCCTGAGAACACCCCCAGCTCAAAATCCCTCGCTTGTCAGCCTCGGATGACACTCCTCTCTTCACGCTGCCTGCATAAGACGATGATGGAGCTGAGAGCGTCACTGCAGGGAGAAGGGGAGGAAAGGAAGATTTCATTTGCTTTTGTTTGCCTTCCAAGCCATCCATCTCCTCGCACTGGGCTTCCTCTCAAGTTTCTGTCTTTGCTCCAGCAATTCCCTGGGCGGAAGCGTCAGAAACATCAGCAGAGAGGTTGTGCTGGTGCAGGGCGGCCTCCTCAGCCACGGGGATCTTCCAGGCGCTGACGAGACAAGATTTTCTGAGCCCGACCCTTCCCCAAAACAGGGGGAGAAGGGGTTAGACAGCGACCCTGGGTTATTACACTATTGCTGACCCTGGTAAACTCTTGGGTGCTGAGCTCGAGTTGCTCGTCCCTGCTTGGTCTTAGTGGAGGGAGGAAAAATCCGGCTCCACCAAAAACGCCCGGCCGGGGATTTGCCAGGCTCGTGGCACCGGGAGGCAGAGCCTCTGCCACGGCACGGCCTCGAGGGCGAGGGGCAGCTGGGTGACAGGGGACACAAGGTCCCGTCTCTGCCCGGGGGAACGCAGAAATCCAGGACTGCGGTGCCTGGAAGGAGGGAAGGAGACAAAGAGAGGGGAGCCAGAGATTCCCATTTCCATGAATCGCACCTGAGCCCTTCCCCTGGCTCTTGTTTGAGCTCGCCAGTCACAAACAGCACATTAGGTAGGCATCTTGGGAATTCTTGCTGTGCAGCAGGCTGGTGGAAGCCCTCCTTATTTACCTCGATGGTGGCTTCCCCTTTTACAACCCCCTCAAAAACCCGAATTCCCATTCTGTGAATGGATCAGCACCCCCCGCCCGCTGCAGCAGCGCCAAGCCAAGCCCTGGATGCTGCCCAGAAACGCTTCTCGCTGCTCCTTCTCTACAGCCCGGATGTTTTCTCACAACAACCTGAGTTTCCCAGCCTCTAAAACGAGACAGAGCTGCACGAGCCTCTGCAAAGTGCTTTGAGAGCCAGGAAAGGAAATGCTGGATCGTGGCACCTTTAAAACAGGGAACAAGGAGATAGGGAAGGAGCTTTTGAGTGCTTATTAACAAATACCTGTGTGTTTTGCCTTTCCCAGAGGCTCCAAATTCACACCGTGGCAACCAACGTGTTCTGCCAGGTGTTTGGAACCCAAAACTGAAGACTGAGGAACTCAAATACTAAAGTGAATAATATTTATATAACTATTGACACAATTGAGATATTATTGAACTGGTTGAATTTACTCTGAGGTGTCTAAGGCAAGCCTGTTACTGAAGGCAGAGAAAATAACCCAGAACTTTTGCTTTTCCTCCTGATACAAGCAGCTGAAATTCCACTTGTCACCCTCAGGGTTTGGAGAGGCAATAATGAAACTCAGTGACCAAAACCCAAGGTGTTTCCACCTCTGTAAATTTGTGTTTGACAAACACTTGGCACTGAAACGATCCAGGCCAGCAGGACACTCAGGGTGACACTCAGGAATGACCACAGCAGGACTGTCCTACAACCCACAGTGACGCTCCAAAGTTCTCTCACCCTGCTGGAGGCGCAGCCAGGGAAGAACTGAGCGGGTGGTGGTTTCCCCGTGCTGGCACAGAGCTGCTGGTCAGCACACCCAAAGTCCTCGTGGGGACCAGCAGCGGCATCTCCTACCTCGTGCACGTCTCCAGGATGACTTTGTACTCCCGGTGGTCCTGGTCTGCCGCGGGGTCGTCGTCGTCCCCCAGAGCCCTGTCCCTGTGCGAGGCTCCGGGGCGATTCCGCTCCGGGGAGCCCGAGAGCGGCGGGTTGGGAGCCTGGAGATGCTGCTCCGCCTTGGGCTCCTTCAGGTTGACCAGGAGCTGGAAGGCTGGTTTGGCAATGGGGTCGGGGACGTTGTAAGTGACATCGATCTGCGGCGGGAAGGGGGGAAGCCACAAGGCAGCGTTAGAGCCCAGCGTGTCACGGCACCTCTGAACGGTCCCTGGAGCTCAGAATAAACACCAGGTTTCCTCAAAGAGGGGGAACAGGGGGAGCAGAGGCTTCTCCAGCCCGTTATAGAGGTGGAGCTGAACCAGAGGGATCCCCCCCCGCTCCTCCACGCTGTGTCATTACTCTGAGAGCAATTCCAGCCGTGACTCCCTCCTGGGAGCAAGGTGGGGTTACAAAAGCGGCTGGGAGCGTAGAGACCATCTGCTCCCACGCCTTCCACAGCCTTACCTGCATCAGGCAGCAGCCTTCGCCTTTGGCACTCACGAACAGCCCCGTGGGAATGCTGGGGATCTGGGGAGAATCCACAGTTCAGACACAGGATGGGAATTAGTGCCACTTCAGTTTTTTTCTGGACAAATATCGTTATGGTTATAAAGGAGGCTGCAGGAGTGAAGCGACTGTGGCTCAGTCTTTTCTGCTTTTACAATGGCAGAAGAAAAGCAGCGGCACAAAACAAGCCTCAGGCATTAGCTGGGGTGAAAAATGCCTTTAATTTTAAGTGCTGCCTCTTTCAGAGCAGAAGCCAGCCATAAACGCCCAGAAAGTCCCCAGACCTCTGGGTTCAGCTTGTGCTTTCACCATTCCCGATCCAAGTCCTCAGTCAAACCCAGCTCACAAGGATTGCTTTAGAAAATTCGGCCACACAAATACAAAACCACCTACCACTGCAGTCTGGAGGACTTTTTTATTCATCTTGTTAAGCTCGAATGTCTCCTGGTAGTCCAGATTAGTAGAAGCCAAGGAAATGGTCAGGTTGACTCCTCCAACATAAGAGAGGATGGCATATTCAGCCAGAGCCTGCAGGGCCACACAGGTGTCCTGGGGGTCAGGAGAGGGAGAGATCAGAACAGTGAAGAACATGGGAGCATGACTGTAGTCACCAGCAGAACCTTCCTCAACTCAGGTGGCAAAAGAAATGGCACGTTTTGCTCCCTTTTCCTGTCAAAAGGCATCTCTAAGGACAAAGTCTGGGTTCCCTCCAAATTGCCAGTCTGGGAAAAGTTTTTCTTCTTCCCAGAACACAAACGGTTTTTGTCCGGGCTATGATGGAAACTCTGCATTCCTGAGCCATCTGATAATGCAGCAAAGCTACCTGTAGCTCCAGAGCAGCCCACCTGAGTAGACGAGAATCCTCCCAGGGCGTTCCTTTGCTGGGAAAGCCATTTGACCACGGGGAGTGCAGAGGCCACATCTCCCAGGAGCGTGTATGTCAGAAGGGCATAGGATGTCATTTCCACCTCTGCAGAAACAACTGAAAGGGGAGGGAAGTGATGATCATCACCTGGAAGCGAGAACCTAGACAGATCTAGAGGTAGTTCCATGAACACTTATTTATTTTTGTTAAACAAAAATAATACCGTTGATTAAGTCTGTAGAAGTAACCACAGGAAGCAGAAACACACCTGCACCCAAGATGTGTCCCCTCCCAAAGGTGTCTCTGTTTCCAGCAGCTTTCCTCCATGCCTTCCTTCCACTTGGTCGTATCCCACAAGGAACTGACCTCCCACTCCGGTTCTACTTTGCTGCTGCCCCTCCTGTATCCCCGTCCTGAGAGTTCCATCCAGTATCCAACATCCCTCCTGAGCTTTGCTGCCCCTGCATCGTGCCCAGAGTCCTTAAGGAAATGACAGCACCATCCAGCTGTGCTGTGGTTTCACAGCTGGAGTCAGTGACTGCTGATCCAATCCTTGGGTCCCCTTGAAAACACGAAGGTAAATAGCTCTGAAATGAAATCTATCTGACTTCTGTCGGATTTCCATTGGGAATGATTCCTCCCTGATGGAATCCCATATGGCTCTGGCTCTTCTGCCTTGGTGGAACTGGAGTGAACCCTGGCAGGGCAGCTGGGGCTGAAAGGCCCCTTCTCTCTGTCCCGTCTGTTCTTCCAGCAGAACGTGCCCTGCTTTGTGTGAGCTCTCCTTTCACCTGGCCCTGCCCTGACAGCCTGGCAGTTTCCGAATACCCTGCACTACAAATCCAACTCAATAACACTCGTGCAGCCAGTGGGTTGGGGCTGCAGCCCTTCCCTTTGTCTCTGTCTCTGCGGTACCTGATTGAGAGAGTCCGTCATTAAAGCCCATGAAAGTGTCTTCGTCAGTAACCAGGGTTCCCGTGAGGCTCCAGTGTGTAAAGCCATCTGCAAAGGGGACAGTGGCGTGAGCGTGTCATCGGAGCAGGAGCTCACTGAGCCCCTGGGGATGGCAAGAGTCACATTCCCCTTTGGAGCTGCCCTGAACCGATGGATGAGCGGTCCCTGGGCAAGAGGCTCCCTCTGAATTACCAAAATGACTCAACGTGACAAATGGAGTGATTTTTGGGTTCAGATGAAGCACCTGGGACCAGGAGGAGTTACAGGGCAAACACCCACGACAGGAGAGGCACAGCAGAGCCTCTGCTACCCTCGTCTGCCCCGGGCACCGGTGGCACTGAGGTCCCAGTACAAAGTGAAACTGTGCTGTGAGGAACCATCTCAGAGGCTCCATCCTCTCCAGGAATTCCAACAGAGCATCCACAGAATGTGCTGCCTTGGAAGGAACCCACAGGGATCACCCAGCCCTGCACAGACACCCCAAAATCCCACCCTGTGCCCCAGAGGATCATCCAAACCCTCCCGGAGCTCTGGCAGCCTTGGGGCCGTGCCCACTGCCCTGGGGAGCCTGGGCAGTGCCCACCACCCTCTGGGGGGAGAACCTCATTCAACCTGCGTCTGTTGGCCCCTGCAGTGGGGCCGAGGGTGCAGGGCTGGCCCGGGAGCTCCGTACCTTGGGTGATGGCCATGCCGTTCATCCTGCACAGCGCCGGCGCCGCCGCGGGGCTGTGCAGCAGGCTCAGGGCGTAGGCGCTCAGGGCAGTGGTGTAGGGATCCTCTGCCGAGTACAGGTTCGACTCCAAGAACTGCTTTGCTTTGTCAACAGCTGTTTTTTCTTCCTGCGTTCAGGGGGAAAGGAGCCCGGACGTGTTACCACGGCCTCAGGAGCTGGAATCACTTTATTACCCGGCGTGTCCATTAAAAACAGAAATAAACCAAAAAACCAACCACCAAAAAAACCCACCCCCCCAATAAACCAGGAAAGCTGCACTTTGCTCTCTGCAGAACAGCACCCACACCTGCCCTTCGCACACACGTCCCAGATGCGGGAAAAGGAGGGGACGGCAGAGCAGGGACCATCCAACCCAACGCTGGGATGCAGCTCTGCCCTCCCGGAGCTGCAGGAACCCCACGGCCCTGCCCGGCAGATGAGCAGAGCCCGGGCAGGCTCTGCTGGAGCTTTGATTGTGCTCCTGACACTGCGGAGCGTCTGGCAGACGCCAGAGGAGAATAAAGGCCAAGGTTCCCAGGGGTCCCTGCAGCCAACAAACACATTTTATTAACTCCCTCAATGACCTCACCATGCAGGAACGTGGCTCTGATAATTTATAGAAACAATTTAATTGGACTTGATGTAATTTGGTTTCCTTTGATTTCCCTGTGGCACTGACCTTCCCCTTCCTCATTTCCTAGCGAAGATCATTAGGAACACTCGCAAACCTCCTCCAGGAAAACCATTAGAGCCACAGAAAATGCACTTCCAGCAGGCAGGAGTGGTGGGGCTGGCTTGAGGGAGCATCACGTCACTGCTCGGGGGGACGCTGGAGGGCAGGGGGAAGTTCCTCTGGGAGCACTGGAGGATTTTCCAAGGCTTTAATAAGCTTGAAACCCTCTAGAGCGGGGGGCACCTGCCTGCAGCAGCAGCGTGGGCTGTCCTCGGGCTCCACAGCAGAAGGGCTCAGCTTATCAGAGCCCTGCACACACTCTGCTGTTTGCGGGGGCTGTTCCGACCCCTCCCCGACCCACCGGGGCTGGGGCTCAGCGCGGATTTCCAGGGGATGCTGCAACACTCACTGCAGCTCCTCCTTTCGTCCCACCTGGACACACCTGCCCTGCCAGCACCTCCGTCCCTGGGCTGCTGGAGAGCACGGGAAGAACCCCATCCGTGGTTTCCTCAGGGGGCGCTTTCCCAGTCGTAATTAGTGGGAATGTTTAATTATGGTCCCGTCTGAGCATCTCCACCCCAGTGGGGCTGCTTGCAGGCGAAACCACAGCAGGCAGGAGTGCTGGGTTTCACCACGAGGTTCAAGAAGGAATCTCGGAAACACCAGTGGCACCGGAGGTTTCGGGGGGTTTCCTCCTACTTCCCAAACCACGCAGTGGAATTGCACACTCCTGCATGTTCTCTGGTGCTCCTGTTCTGTCTCGCTCCAAGGAGGAGCAGGACTTTCCTGCAGAGCCCTCAGTGCAGCCCTTGCAGGAGCGCAGCTCTCCAGGGACCCTGGAGCAGCAGCAGTAGCTCTTTGGCCGGAGCACAGGAGTTTCCTGGATCCCCAAGTGGAGCTGCTGTCAGCACCGAGCCAGCTCTGCCGAGCCTCTCTAGGCGAGCCACCGGGATCTGCAGGGCTGAGGTCACACCTGGGAGCCACAGGGAAAGGCTCTGCTCTGCTGGAATAACCGGGAGGTGATGGGAGAGGGGTGGGAGGTCACCCTGGATAACTTCAGAGCAGATTCCTTAACTTTGGAATAACCTCGAGGCTTTGCAGCAGCCTCTGTTACCTGGATGCTGTCACCCTGCTGAGCCTTTGAAAGCAAACAGCAGCAAAGCGGAGTTTAAAAACAGAATAAAGAGGGGTTTTTTAGAACCTGTAACAAGTGAGAGCTGTTTTAACTGGGTTTTTATTACCTCCGAAGTGACCCCTGTTTCCAGAAGAGACGCGACCACATAAGCTGTCAGGGAGATCTTGCCATGGATTCCACCCTGGAAGGGCAAACAACTGGATGAAAACCAGAGGAAGGGACAGCGGATAAAAAGATTCTCGAAGCAAGACAGAGAATGTGTTAGAACTAGAGGAGGAGTCAAGGCATCACATCCCCATAAGGGATGAGGAATTTAGGAAGCCAACGCAGCCCAAGAGTGGCTGGAGCCAGGACCCAGCTGTCCCTGGCAGGGCCTGAGCACACTCTAGATGTGACCCAGGTGTTTTGTAAGACTCGACACCCTTTTTGGGGACACCACACAGACCTCTTTTAGCTGAGGTTCTCCTGGCTCTTGTGGCCATTCAAGTGCTAATTTCACGTGGAGAATAAAGAAACTGCCTCGGTTCACATGCTCTGAAAATAACACCAAAACTGGTTTGGACCCTGCACGGCCTTTACCTGGATGTCTTTATTTAGTATCCTGCCCATAGCAGGGAAAGAACCGTCTTCTTTCTGGTGCTGGATGATCCAGTCCTTGGCAGCTGTCAGTTCTTTCGGGTCAATGAAGATAAACCCACGAGACTGAGCAAAGGACTTGAGCACAAAAGCTGTGAGCCTGTGAAAACGAATTTATCATTTTTGCTGAGAGAGCAAATCCAGGATAAGGCATCAGTGAGGGAGAAACAACCTTCTTAGAAGGCAAAATTTAAATAAAAAAACCCCAAGAAAATATAAATACCGTTGTCAAAAACTTCACGGGACATAAAAGCACCTGAAGAGCGCCCAGACTTCTGGATAAGAACAGGGTTAAGGGTCAGCAAACTAAGTTGAAAACCCATAACTGAAGGTGTATTTGTGGCATATATGTATATATTTATAGCTATGGCATGCCCTGAAAGAGAGTCCTTTTTTATAGTGCTCACCTGCCACCCCAATTATTAAAGCTTTTAAGCCCAGAGTCGATATTTTTAAGCCAAGAACCAACACGTCCCTCAGAATAAGCCCGGATCCATTGCCAAAGCCCGAGCCCGGGTCGGGCTCCGCACAGAATTCCCACCCAAAGCACCAGAAGCGCTGCTGGAATTCGGGGAGCGCGAGCCCCGGCCAGGCTGGCAGGGGGGTCAGTGCCCTCACGAGCCCCTGCAGGACGGGAGGGTGCCCAACCCTGCCTGGCAGGGCTCCCTGCCAGGGCTGAGTCATCCCACGTCACCGTGCTTGGCATCGAGGGACGGGGACAAGGCAGAGCTGGGGTAAGAGTTGGCTGTCTCAGCACCTCGAGGAGCTGCCCCTGCGAGGGGCGAGGGGGGCAAACTGGGACTCTGAAGGTCCTGCTTTATTCTCAGAGCATAAATCCACCCCGGTTCGTCCATGGGGGATAAGGACTTCTGTGGGGGGAGTTGGTTGGGTTTGGGGGGGTTTGAGTTGGGTTTGGTGGGGGTTGAGTTGGGTTTAGTGGGGTATGAGTTGGCTTTGGTGGGGTTTGAGCTGGGTTTGGTGGGGGTTTGAGCTGGGTTTGGTGGGGGGTTGAGCTGGGTTTGGTGGGGGGTTGAGCTGGGTTTGGTGGGGTTTCAGTTGGGTTTGGTGGGTGCCCCTTTCAGACAGCACGTGTCTCTGCAGGTGCTTCAGGTGAAGCTCCATTCCCTAATGGAATTCAGTGCTGAGATGCCCCATAATTGCCACTCCGGTTCCAAATATGAACCTCAGGTAGAGCTTCTGTGCCTGACCCTCATGGCCAGGGCATAACTGGGGGGAGTCACCTGGAAGAGGAGCCCACCTGGGTCTGGCACGGTGTGTGGTGAGCAATGGTGAGCATCACTTGCCTTCCTCCTGCCACCATTATCATCATTATTACCCATTATTACTGTACTTTGACCTTATTTTTGATTATTAACCAGTTCTTGCTTTGATTCTCCGTCCCATCCCACCAGGCTGGGGGAGGAAGACAAGGCGCCTGAACACATTGGGCTGAATTTCCAGCTGGGCTTAAACCAGGACAACCTCTTAGAAGATCTGAGCACCTCACCTGCTCCTGAGTGCTGAGACAGCCACGGCACAGCCGACAGTGCAGGAACGACGCTCAGCAGCTCGGAAACGGGAGTGATGCTGCACTCCCCCAGTATCACTCTATTATTTCTGTGCTCCACCGGAGGAGCTGGAAAATCCCTCCCCTTTCCAAGCCACTTGTGGCTTTTTCCCATTTGGCAACCGCTTAACGCTCTCCTGACCCTGGCTGGAAGAGCAACTCACCACATGCTGCCCGAGGAGTCCCTCTCCCCGAAGGCGCTGTACGAGCCGTCCTGCCTCTTGTAGGTCAGCTGCCGCTGGTAGCCTGGAAGGCACAAAAGAACTGGGGAGGCCAAAATTCCTCACACAGGCAAAACCCAGGAATTTAAAGGGAATGAAGGGATTCTGCTGCCCCAGGCAGCCTCTTGTGCTGGGAGGGAGGGCCAGCTGTGCGTCCCCACTGCTGCAGCTCCTCCAGGGATGGGGCAGGGTAACGTCTGGGATGCTGCAGCTCCACATTTGGGACACCAGAAACGTTCAGAACGCGGTACTCCTCCCAAAAAACGCAGCGTCACAGGGAAGATTCTTTTCCTTAAGCCTACGGTCACTCTCCCCTTGCTCCCCTGAGTGCACAATGCAGATGCAAGTGGTTGTCCTTCCACAGCACAGCTGCTTTCAAATTCCCTCCAGAGCTGCTGCCTGGGACAACCCAGTGCAGCTGTAACACAGCGAGAACAGCCGTGGTCTCGATGCACAGGAGGATTTCCAAGCTACCAGGGCTACCTTAAGCCTTATTTTAGGCAGCGTTATTATCAAGGTGAACGGTGAAGGTGAGAACTCTCTTCTGGAATGAGGCTGAAGATTAAGAAAGGTGGTCAAAAATGCTCTTTCTGCCAGGAAAATAATGTGTTTCCCAAACGTGCCTGTCTATAACCATGAGCTGCCCATCCTCACGAAGCACTCCAAGCTCCAGAGGAACAGAACACACGCGTAGATAAAGCTCTTGGACGCCCACAGGAATCAAACCCTCCACATGGGTGTTTCTGACAAGGAAATGTGTCAAACCCGCACGAGGATTTCCTGCTGCTGAACTTCCAACTCTCCAACGTGTGGTTTATCCCACACCACGTGACGCTTTGGTGGGAGTGGGCTTGGTTTGTCATTCCTGGAGGTGAAGTGTCTTTGCTGACCCCTCCAGGCCCAGGCAGCTCCTCGATCCCTGAGTAAGGGCTGCCCACGACTCCTGCGCTTCCCAGTTGCTCCAGAGCCTCGCAGAGCTGCCAGGGAATGCGGCTGGAATGGTTTGACTGGGAGGGACGAAGCCCTGGGGGCTGATGCTGCCCCTGTGGTAACCACAGCTTTGCCTGGGGGTTGTGGCACAGACACACACGTGGCAGAGAGCCCGAGTAATTGTGTTATTATGTTTTTCTTCCTCCGAACAATAGGTGTGACATGAAACCAGATTTCTTCTCGGCAGGTCTCAGGTTTGATTTGCTCCTGAGCCCTTCCTGCTTCAATAACTCCTAAGTGAGTGGAGATGGACACGCTGAGCCCCCCTATTTTATCTCTCTCATCATTGTCTCTCTTCTTCTCTTGGAATGCTCATTTTGAGTTGACTTGTCCTTCTTGCTCTTACATTTATTCTTCTTTGCTTCCCAGGTCGGTGTTGGCTCAGACTTTGTGTCTCTCTTGCTCCTCTGAAACGTCTTCTCTCTCAAACCCTCCCCCGTGGAGTGTTCACCTTCCCAGTTCTCCCCAGTTCACCTGCTTTTGTAGAACTGGGTTGTGGGGAAACAGGAAAAATCCTGGCTGGTTTAGCTCAGGCCACTTCAAAAGTTTAGGGAATACGCAGGAATTGTTGGATATCAGCGCTTTCCACGATGGATGACTAAGGGAAGAGGTTTTCTGGCTTGGGAAGTCACAAAAGCTTTCCAGAGTGAGCGAACAGACTTTCCCCTTCTAAACCTTACACTTGGCAGGGCTCCAGTAAACACAGAAGGGTTTCAAACTCGGGGGGATTTCTTCTGTAAGGGTTAATTAGCAAGCAGAGCTCGGAGCCAAAACCCTGGAAGGTTTGCAGATTCGGAAAGAGAAACAAAAGCAAATGATGTTGCAAAGGAAACACTGACTCGGAGTAGTAAGAAATTCCCTTTGCCTTCTGCTCCCAGCAAGCCCCAAACATCACAAGTGGAAGGAGAGGAGCCAGGCAAGGGAAGCAGCACTGCTGACTGCGAGAAATATCTGGCATTTTCCATTTGATATCCATATTTTCAGGGGAGAACCACCTAATCCCGTCACCTCTGATTTCATGACATGACTATTGCCTGACTCATCCACAGAGAGCTTTGCCCCTTTGGGTCCTTCTTGCTTTCAGTGAGCTCCGAGTGCTTCCTGAGAAGAGCCCTTCCTTAGAAAACTCCTTTTCATGGGGCTCTTCTCAAACAAATGCCGAGGAAAATGGTGCAAAAAGGGAAGGATGGATTGCTTCGAGCTGCATGGTGAGGTAGGACACTGGAGGGACACAGAAAATCCTCCATATGTGGCCCCAGGTTAATTATTTTGGATGCTAATTTTTCACTGGGGGTAAAGTGCCACTAAGAAAATCCTAGTAAGAAAAGAAAGTCCAGGGAAGAGCTCAAGTTCTGGAAAACCAAGCCATGAACAAGGAAAAACACCCTGACCGTACAGATTTTTCCTGAACTGAATATTGCCGGGCTTTTTAAAAGTGTTTAAACATAGAAAGCAGCTACCTAAGGAAAAGAAATTGAAAAGATAAATCAGGAAGCATCAAACCCAGGGGTTACTGAAGGGAAACAGAGGAAATATTTACCAAGGGAAAACATCTCATCTGTTCCCCTGGGGGATTATCCTACAAGGAATGGTGACCCCTCATCCCTCGGGCTGCTCTGGAGCACAACGCACGCGACACGAGTGAAACACCAACTCCCCGAGCCTTTCCTCCACCTCCAGGCTGAGGCCCAGGGCTTACCTTGAACAAGGTAATCAGTGGCTTCCACCTCCACCTCGTGGCTCAGCTGCTTGGTTTTCTGCAGGTACTTCAGGACAAACACGTTAGGAGCAAAATGGATCATGTTCTGCTCCCCACAGCCGAAGGGCAACCGCAGGAGGTTGTCCAGGTTGTTCAGCGTGGGACCCATCACATCTCCTGTTTGAGGAAGGGAGGGATCTCAGGATTAGGGAGTTAGGCTTCGCTTTGTCCTAAGATTAAACCCCACATGACTGCCCCGCTGTCTCCTGGCCACGCAGAGATAGGAACCGTGCCACAAGCGGGAAGCCCTTCAGATGGTAAATCTCTCGTTGGATTGAAGGAATCCCACGTTTTGGAGCTGGATTATCCACGCCTTCCCAGTTTAAGACTCCTCTAGAGCCCTGCCCAACGTGTGACGACGACCACCACGAAATAACCCCCACGAGCTTTGCCTCTGCCGAGCCCTCAGAATCAGCCTCAGAGCCCCGAGAGCTCACAGGGGGTTCATCCAAAGCCAAGAGAAACCCAAAGCAATGGTCAGTCCCCCCGTTAAGCAGCTTTAACCCGAGTAGGAGCCCAGGGCTGTCTCATCTGGCGTGCATTGCTCGGGTGACAGCTGGAGAGTCTCTTCCCGTGTGACACCCAGCGCCACCTCCTCGGAACGGTACCTATTATCGAAGCCGTGGCTCTTTCTGATCCCGGGATTATGTTGTGGGGGACTCCAAGAGTAAATGCTTCGTTGTGATTTTCATCGGTCTCTTCTTTCCTCCATATTTTAAACTCGCCCATTGACCCCCAGCCTGTGGAAAAGCCAATGTACTTCACCTCAAGCCGTTTGGGGACTGTCCACTCCACAATAAGAGACTCGTTTAGCACCCGAGTACCGTGGCCAACCTGGAAGGGACAGAAGAGCGGGCGGTTCCAAGAGCCCCCACATCTGGAGCCGCCCTGCCCCCCGGCCCTGCCCGCCGTGGGCAGCACAGAACACCCTGCTGGGTCAACACCTTCTCCTTCCCACCCCCAGGGCAGCCCAAGGGAGCCGAGTGACAATTCCACGGGCTTGACCTTCAAGGCTTTGGGTGCCGCAGCCTGAGGTGCTGAGCACACCTGGTGGCACCGCAGGTTGGCACCGAGCAAGAATTGAGAGAGAAAAAGCAACAGAAGAGGAGCTTTCACTCTGTGTGTGTGCTCAGACTCAGCTTAGAGAGAGACTTCCAGACCCTCACACAGAAGAATTCAGTACCTGGATAATTCCATTTTTCCAGCTGATCCAGAAGCTGCGGAACTCATCCCAGGAGAGGATGCCGGGGGTGTCCCTGCTGGCCACGGGCTCGCCCATTTTGCTGCCAGAAATCCACGTTTTGCTGTTTTGGTGCCCCCCGATAACAATCTCGGTCATCTCGGCCATGTCGTGGGGGCCGGAGGACAGGGCCAGGTGGGCGTCGTTGTGGGCTTTCACCGCGATGTCGAAGTGGGTCATCTGGGCAGGTTTCTGCATGTACTGGTACTCGTACTTGTTGGGCGTGGAGATGTGGATCTTCTCTGGTCAGAACAACAATGGCACGCTGTGAGAACCAGAGCTGAGCTCCCACACCTCAGAAATGCTGCTACTGCAGTGCAAACAAACAGGCCTTTCCCAAGGCAGGGCTTTTGCCACTTTCTCTCTAGCTATGAAAATAAACGTGGCTGTTTCCTCCCGCATTTCATTTTTACACCCTTCCAATCCAGGAGGCACCTCAAACTGCTCAGCTGAATTTCTCGGGATGCCTGCAAGTGATTTCTCAGCCCAAATCCAGTGGTCAGAAGCATCTCTGTTTGGCTGCTGGAGCCATCTCTGAGCTATCCAAACCTCTGGCAGGAGGGACACACCAATGCCAGGACTGAACTTGAAAACACAGAACAGTCCCAGTTACTGTCCACAGTGCTGAATACTCAAACTGTTCCCTAAAGTAAAGGAATTTAATGGCCATTTCCAGAAATCACTCGGGCAGTGGGAGCAAATTCATAATTAGCCAGCCAGGTAAGAAAGGCTCTTTATCCAGAGGTTCCTCCTTCACACCATAACTCATCAATCACAGAGGAGTGGAAACAAAGGCATTTCTTTTATTTTTTTTTTAGATGGAGGCGAAGCCAAATGTTTCTGCTTACAAGCGACTCAAACAAACGGAACGTCCCGTCCCAACCAGGAACTTACCATTGGGGCAGAAGAACACGCTGTAGGTGTATTCCCTGGGCAGCCCCTCTGGCTGGAGAAAGAAGAAGAGCAAACATAAATCCCCGGCGCTTGAGCGAGCGGGAGCAGCTCTCGGTCCTGCCCGGGGGACACAGGAAGGATGTTCTGCTGCTGTGTGGTGGTTGGTGTCCTCCAGGGAGAAGTGGTGGCATTGCTGTGTCAGCAGGACATGGCCTGACCGGCCCCAGGAGCCTCCCAGCACCTTCCAGCTGGATGGGGCAAGTTTATCCGCTGAAACCCCCATTCCTGTTTCTCCTGAGCGTTGCTGGACACTCACCAGAAACTCAGAACCAAACGGGCTCTTTCTGCCCAACGTCCACTAAAATTCATCATTTCCAGCCGTGTAGACAAACCACCGACCACCCTGAGGGTCCTTACAAACCTCTTCACGTTTGCTTGCCCAAAACCTGACTGGCCCGAGCGTCGTTTACCCGAACCATGACAAATTCCTGTTTCTCACCTCAATAATCACACTGCTGCGAACGTAATCCACTCCCACCGGGGTCCTTCTGTCCGGGGCAGCGTCCTCGGGGTGTCTGCCGCTCTTGGGGCTCTGCATCCCCTCCTGGCAGCAATTAGTCCCACCGTAGGCAAAGGCTTTGGCTGAGAAACAGAAGGGAAAAGCAGCGGAGATTTTGAGATGGAGAGATCCAAGCTAACTAGAGACAGCTAATTAAGTGCTTTGTAATCACAGCTCTCTTATTCCACAGCTAAACCCGGTGTTTGGACACTCACGGGGCAGCAGAGAGACCCTTTGCTGGTCTTCAGCGTTGCCCAGGTTTGTTGGGGTTATTAATGAAGAGATGTGCAAAGCTGGTTGGCGTTCTCTCATTTTAAAGCTCCCACTGGTCCCTTCAGGCCCGACCTTACACGAGCAAACACCACCCCAGGAGAGCTGACACCCAGGGAACCTCGTGCTGTCTGCACAGAGCCCTCTGTGCCTCACACAGAGCCTGTTCCTGCAGCCAAGGGGGCTAAAAAGCCAAGGTGGCAGCGAGGGGAGCAAACAGCTCCCCTCGGGGTGGGAGGGGAACGGGAACTCTCCGCCGAAAGAGGAAGGAAAAGGGACCCTTGCAAAAGTCCTTCAAGCCCCAAGCTGGTTTTAGTTCTGTACTACCAGTGATGTTGCTCAGTCCCAGCTCATTGAAGGACAGAACGACAGAGGTGGGTTTGGCTTCCCCGGGGGCAACGCACTTCTTCCTCGTCAGGTGCTGCTTCCCAGGGTGCCCGACGAACCTGATGCCTTTGGGGACGGAAATCTTCACGTGCACCTGTGGAAACGTTGCCGTGTCATTTACTGCCAAGCCTTTTGTGGAAAGCCTGAGCCCCCCCACACACAGCCCAAAACGCTTCCCAAAACCCACAGCAGGCGGGTTCCCCGTCCTCCAAGCTCCCCAGTCATGGGCGCGACTGAGAGCGGCACCTCCGGCTCAGCGATCCTACACGGATCCCCGAGAGGCGCCACTGGAGGTGGGCAGGAAAACAGCTGGGGAGACAGGATTTCTTGACGTAAACCAAACTGCTTTTGGCAGTTCTCTGATGGCGAAGGAAATTCTTCCCCGTGGTTCAGAATGAGCTTCCTACTCGTTTTTCCCATCCTTTCCCCCTGTATTCCCCAAGGCTGCAAGGCGCTTCAGACCACTACACAAGGATAACTAAAGCAGCGAGTTTGGTTTGCACTGAAAAGCAATATCTGTCTTTTCAAGGCCTCTGTGCTGAGCTAATCTCTGCCTTAACCTCCTGCCCCGAGAGGTTTGGGGGTGGCTCAGCACGGGCAGGGGGAGGGGGGTGGTACCTCCACACACACGGCCAGGTAGTTGTAGACAGTGAGGGGGATCTTGGTCTGCTCGCCGCGGATGACGCGGTAGGGCAGCGTGAAGTCCAGGAAGAAAGGCTTGAAGGTCTTCAGCTCCGTCCGGCTGGCAATGCCCAAGCCCTTCTCCTCGGACAGGGCCACGGCCTCGGTGATCCACGTGGTGATGGAGTCGGGCACCTCCACCCGCAGCTGGGCTTCTCCCGCCGTGGCGCTGCCGAGGGAATGGGGGGCGACTTGGGTCCGGCACGGGCACTGCGTGCCAGCCCAGCACCCCGGGCGCTGCCCCCAGAGCCAAGGGCGGCAGCAGTGGCTGCTCTGAGCAGCGGCTTGGAAAAGGATCAGTGTTTTTAGCAGCTGCTGTGAAGGTTTAGAAGGAGCAGAACAGCAAAGCAAACCTGGACTGGATCAAAGGCTTCGTTTGCAGCCTCATCAAAGGGTGAATTTTCTTAGAGGCGAATAAGTAAAAAAATAAATAAATCCCAAAACCCCGAAAGGAAAGAAAGAATCCCGGACTGAGGTCCTGCATAAAAACAGTTCAATGGCAACTTCTCTGAACGCTGCTGCAATAAGAGGGTTTTTTGTTGGAACCCCCTGGCTCTGTATCCATCCCCACACTGCAGGCTCTGCTCGGACACAAGGGCAGAGACATTTTCTACACACCAAGCTCGGCAGCTGCTTGTTTGGACTCAGAAACACTTTTGGTTTGTTGGCTTTTGGAACGCCCCACTTAGAAAATTCCCAAACCCCTCGTTTTCTTCCGAGGAGAATCGAGACAGATGATGAAAATCCAAACCTCTGAGCGCTCAGCTCCCCCGCGCACGCCCCGCCAGGGCGACACAAACCACGCTTTGCAACAACAGCGATTGAGCTTTGATCTAAGACCTGCCTATTGCCCTCCTGCAAAGCCTTGCAGCAACACAAGACGTTTCTCCAGCCCGGGACCAAAAGCTGTTTCGTGGCTCTGCTGGCACCGCGACGGCTCCGGTCGTGAGTGCACCCCGAGGTTCTTTCCCCTGCAGTTACTCATCCCCCAGAGCCTGGCACACACGCTGCCAGCTCTGTGGGCTCCTGGGGGCACGGGCAACGAGAGAGGAAGGTGTCCAGAGCAAGCCTTGAGAGCTGCAGCGTGACCCGGTCCCTGTGGGCCCCTTCCAGCTCGGACCATCCCGGGGGACTCCCCCCATGGAACGCTGTGCCCTGCAGAGCTGCCCCATGCCGAGGAACTGCTGCCCACACGAAGGTTGGTCACTCCAGGCACCACCAGAGCCCTTTTATTGTGTTCCTCCTACAACTCTGGAGCTGCTGGACCTGCCAGGAGCCAGGCAGCACTTGGTGTGCCTCCCTGTGCCTGTAGCACAGCAGGGAAAGGGTTAAGCCCCGTGCTTTGATGAGAACTGGAGGTCCCAGTGCCCCTTGATGGGTTTGCCAAGCTCAGCCAGGCTCCAAGCACTGCCTTGGTTGTGGCTGCCCAGCTCAAACTCTCCCAGAGCCTGGGAAATGCACTTGGCTTTGCAGCACCGAGTTGTCACAGAGTGGAGAAAGGGTTGGGTTGGGTTGGGAGGGACCTCAAACCCCTTCCAGTGCCACCCCTGCCACGGGCAGGGACACGTCCCACCAGCCCAGGCTGCTCCAAGCCTGGCCTGGGACACTCCCAGGGCTGGGGCAGCTGCTCTGGGCCAGTCCCATCCTTTCAGGAAAGAATTTCTTCCTGTTATCCAATCCCACCCTTCTTAAAAAGTGACTTTCAGCTCCCTAAGCAGGCTGTGCTCAGTGTTGGGGTGCTCACCCAGCTGGTCCCTGCCCTGCCCTCCAGCCCTGCAGGAGAAGCAGAAGGGTGTCCTGGCTCCAGGACTGGCACAATTCCAGCCTGTTTCAGCAGCTGATGTTCTTCCCACTGGGATTCCAGCCCATAAGCAGCATTAACATTATTTTCACACATGAGGGCACTTACTCTCGTGGGCGGGGGCCACAGTGCACACTCATTTCCAACCAGGCTCCAGGAATTCTTAGAACTGGTTTGGGAAGTCGACATGAGCCTTTTGTTTCTTTTTTTTTCTTTTTAGGGTTGTATTTTATAATTATAGATGGTAGAAGAGAAAAAAAATAAAAATTCTTACTGTTCAAGAGAGTGGAAAATAAGGAATGGTCAACTCAGTTGTTTCTAATGAAATGAAGTGGAGAAAATGCAATCTGCAACTTTTTATTCCACACTCTCCCACTTATAATTAACTGCCCCAGCTTGCTGAGGCCCAAACAGGCACTTCTGGAATTCTTTGTGTATTTCCACAAAGCATATTTCATGCTCAATTGAGCAGATTTGAATACTCTTGCTCCAAGCCCCTGTCAAATTTAATTTGCAATCATTTATTGGGAATGAAGTTTACTTGCAAACCTGGGGAAGCCTTTTAATAACGGCTTCAAATTATCCTCGGGGTGCTGCTGCTGTGGGAGAGATTAGTTATCTATTTATGAGTCCTTTCGGTTCCAACCGTACCCAGAGGAAACCACGAATTCTGAGGAGGTAAATTAAGGTTTGGGGGAAGAGGTGACACAGAGGAGGGAGCTGTGGGATTTAAAAATCAGTGCAGCCCCCACGGGCAGGTTCCACGGGCAGCAGGTGGACGCACCTCGAGACCAGGTGAAATATTGCAAAGATTATGGCTTGAAGTGGTAATGAAGAGAACCAATAAAGCAAAAGGCATCAGGAAAGGGTGGTGTGGCTGCAGGAGGGTGCACAGGACTCGGTGTCCTGCAGCTGGAGGGGATTTAACCGAGAGAATTCCCTGTCCGTACCTGACATTGAGGCAGTGCCAAATCCACGTTTCGGGAAAGAAGGTTCTTTTCCTCTTCTCTGCTCTGCTGGAACCAGAAATAAGCGAAGGAATTCTTTTAATAAGAGGGGTTTCAGTGATAAATCAGAGTTATCACCCAAGTGCAACCCCCAGAATCAGCCCTGCCTCAGTTCAGACTCGTCCAAGGTGAGCTGGGGATCCCTCCTTACACAAACCACAGAGTCCTTCCCAACAACCCCAGTGTGCCCGAGTAAGAGTGGAAAAAACCAGCATGAATGAGATGAACTTTAAACCCAGCAGAAATAATGCAATCTAAGTTTATGATGCAAATCCCTTCACCAAGGGAAATGGGACCCTGGGGCTTTCCCAGCCTGCCCAACAGCAGTCCCTGCAGGCACCACTTTCCTTACATTCCTCCCCGTTTCTTCCCTTGGAGTTGTCCCGAGCTCTGGTATTTTAACACCTCAGTCACTTTGCCCACACCTGAAGTGCTTCATTACCCTGTTGTTAATGAACCCCCCAAAGTGCCTCTGCCCAGAGAGGCCCCCAGGAGGCTCAGGATGCAGAGGGAAGGTCCATCCTCAGCCCTGATTCTTCCTGCAGGCCCTCGTTTTATGGAGTTCGACCCCCAGCTGAATGGCCAGAATAACAAACACCGAGTGACTCAGAATCCAGCTCAGAACCAATTCACAGAAAACTGGCATATGGCAGAGAGCCAAATGATCTCTTGGAGGGACGTTTTTGCAGAATTAAATTCAATTCAACAAGGTGATGTCGGTTGGTTTGTTAAGCCTGAATAGTTTCCCCAACCCGGGGGCAGGAGGTGGAAAACAGCCGAGAATACAGGAAAAAACCCAGCTCAGAGCATCACAGACAGTAAATATCATGAAAAAACTGTTACCTGGGTGCTATTTTCGAATGCATCGTGGCCACCAGGGTGCCAGTGTGTGGCTGGAAGGCTGGCACAGCCTCGTCCGTGTACATCCCTCCGCTCTGCCTGTGGTTCAGGCTGACCGTGTCAGTCATCACCACCAAGCCGGTTTCCTGGGATGCACAAACCAAGACCACGGAACAAAAACCAGCAGGGGAAAAGAAAAAAATAAAGACATTAAAAGAATTACATGTGTACCAATAAGTAGAATAGAATCCCCCAGCCCCATTCCAACGTTTGTGGGGTAAATCCCAATTGAAACTTGAGGGTTTTTTTTTTAAACTTCCCATGAAAATGAAGAGGGTTTACGAGAAAGCTCTTGTCTGCTTAAAATGGACAGAACATCAAATATCAGAGCCGTGACACTGGTTCCACAGGCCACTCTGTCCTTTGGAGTAGGAGAAGGTGCTGCAAAGCTCGTCTGAAACACTCCTGGCACAGCCTTTCACGTGGCACGTCCCTGTCTCAGGCCACGGGGGAGCAGAGTTAACACCCCCAGAGGGGGAAAGGAGGAGGAGTGGGATGTCAGGTGGGTGGGCTCTGCCGTGGGAAGGGAGGGAAGAGGCAAACCAGCAGAACTTCTCCAAGGGATGAAGAAACACCCATTTTGAAGGAAAGGAAAGCAAGAAGCCAATGGGAAGAGCAGCACGTCTTAAAACCCGCAGGTGGCTGTTCTCAGCTCAAAGGACTGCACTGTTGGTGTCCGAAGCAAGGAAGAAAGGGACCAGTGCATGAGTGCATAAAAAAAAAGAAAAAAAAAGAATTGTTTTAAATTCTCTACTTGAAAGTTGATGCAGATACGCAGCAGGGATGAAAGAAATAAGATTTTTAAAATCTGGCCAGGTTTAACTATTGAGGGACACCAAGCAAGCATAACTACTTAAATATATGGCATTTGACTTGAGCAAGGGCATGAAGAGAACATTCCTGATCTTTCATGGAGGTGGCCACAGAAGCTGGAAGCACCAGGGCAGGAAAGGCATTTAAATGATTTCCAAAGGACAGTCCAAAAGGGAAAAGGCTGCAAGGGAAGACCCACATTCCACCCTCCTGGCTCTTATTTGGGCTGCAGGACCGAGGTGCAGGCTCACCCACGACTGGGGACCCTTCTGGTCCCTGCCTGGTTCTCCAGAGCATCAGCACCAATTCCTCCCCCGAGAGGGGAACCGGCCCTGCCATCGAGACCGGCCAGAATCAAACCACGTCCCCCCGGGTGTCTCTGCCGGGACGGTGCGCTCTGCTCTCAAACCCCGCTCTCCTCCCCGGGCAAACAGCTCTGGTGCGGGCAAAGCACCGCCCTGTGGAGCCGAAAACCCCCCTGCGAGCGTGAAAGCAGAAGCGGGGAGGGAGGCTGAGCGCTCCTACTGTAAAGGCGAAGCGAGCGTCCTTGGTGATGTCCCAGTGCCAGGGGAACACGGACGACCTGCGGCGCCGCCGGGAGGACATGCCCGGCCACCAGAAGTGCCCTTCGTCCTTCGGGGCTCCGAAAGCGTCGGACACGTCGTACTCCGCCAGCTCCCGAAAGACCTGCGGGGACAGGCAGAGCCCGCTGTGCTCGGGGGCGCTGGGGCCGTGCCAGGAGGGCACAAAGGCTTTTTGGGGGCTCCGAGCTGCCCTAACCTGGCCGGCCGTCAGCTGGAAGCCCGTCTTCAGCAGGTACACGCTCTTGTCCACCGTGGCAACGCACACGCAGCTCGCCTTGGCAGCCCTGACCTCGATGCTCACGACGTCTCCGGGCCGGGTCTCGTTCGCTGAGAGAGCCACGGTGACCTGGGAAGGGGCAGCGATGCGGGAGCGCCCGCGGGGCACCGGGAGCGCCGTGCCCGTGCCCGCCCGCCCCGCGACTCCGGCGCCCCTACCTGGTTCTCCAGGGAGGGGCTCACGGGGAGCTGCAGGCTGTCCGTGACCCCCTCGCCGTTGTCCCGCACGTAGTAGACGAGGAGCCGTCCCCAGGGAGCCATGGAGTGCAGCACGGGCAGCCGCAGGGAGGTCACGCACACCTCCACCTCCGCTGCGGGGGGACCCGGAGGGGCTGCAGGGACACGCCGGGGCTCAGCGACACCGCTCCCCTCCCGCCCCATCCCGCCGCTGAGAGGGGCGCTCCCCACCCGAGGAATTCCACCCCTGTTTCTCTTGGGCACCTCCCGGAACTGGGAGGTTTTTTCCCTTTTTCTCCTCTTTGTGGGAGCTGATGGGTAATTAGCACCCTTAAGGTGACGAATAGCACGGAGAAGGCGGATAGGGAGCAACTGCTGTTTTTCCAGTCATAAAGCCAAGAAAATACATGATCAAGTGATCAAGCCATGGAAAATAACCGAGAAAGGGTCTCTGTTGCTGCAGAGAAAAGGCCCAAAGCAGAGTGGAAAAGAGCTGTGCAGCTCCTGGAGCCCAGAACCACTGCGGCAGCTGCACGGAGTCCCACCACGGTCTGGGTGGTGGGACCTTTGGGGATCATCTGATCCCAACGCCCTGTGGCCAAGGGTGTCTTCCACTAGATGAGGTTGCCCAAAGCGCCATCCAACCCTGAACGCTCCCAAAGGCGGAGCAGCCACAAGGCCTTCAGGCAGCTGCCAACCCAACAGCTCCAAACAAACCTGCAGAGCAGGAACTCCTCCCAGATTCCCAACCTGATCACCAGGACCCGGCTGGGGACACAGAGGGGAGCTCCTTTTACTCTTTCCAAACCCGTTGCCACTGCAGGCAGGTCACTAGAATAGACAGACTTTTGCTTTGGATGCTCCCAATTCCCCATTCTTCATCCCAAACAAAGGTATTGCCCAGATTTACATCCTTCTGTTACTCCTTGCACACACTGGGAGGCCACGCTTCCTTTTCCCCACGACAACTGTGTCATCTCCTCCTCTGCCATCGGTCCACCCAATGTCCTCTTCTCAGTTTAAGCTCAACCAGCTTAAACTGCTCCAACTCCATCCTGCACTTCCCTGAAACCCTGCTGAGCCCAAGCCAGGCAAAGACTGCAGCTTTCCCAACAGAGCAACTGCAGCAAGACTGGAGAAACCCTCCCTCTTGGAGAGTCTTTGTCCTGTATGACTACGGGTGCAATGGATATCGCTCATTTTCTTGCACAAAATTATCTGTATCCTTCAAGGAGCATCAAATTGGGGGGAAAAAAAAAAGAGGGTACTTAATCTTGTGGAAAGGCTGTTTTTTCCCTGAAAACAGGGGTGGTGAGGCTGCACTTCTGCTGCCAGCTACCTGTTCCTGGGAAGTGAGTGATGCCAGCGCTCTTCTCAGAGGGGAAGGTGGCTCTTTTGCTCCTCTGCTGGGTGACGTTGCTGGGCTGGAGCCCCGAGAGGACGATGTTGCCCCGTGATGCCACCTCGTAATGCAGGGTGAAGTTGCAGGGACACGTGGACTTCACTGCAATCCAAGCCTCCTCTCCCACCTGCAGCCAGAGACAGGAAAGCAAAGGGTCTGGTGCGTCCCAAAGCACACTTTGGGTTTATAAAGCACAGAAACCCCCGTGGGTTTCGGGCCAGGGCAGGGGTGACCCCTCTCCCCCCAGACATCAGCAGTGAGCAGGGGGTGCCACGGGCCCTGACAAGGGGCCTGTGTTCTGCAAAGCGCCAGGAGAAGGAGCTGGGGGTTGTGTGCATTAATGAAACAATGAAGGAATCTCTGGAATCCGGGAAGTTGAGCCTTTTGGCACAGAGCAGCTGTCAGAATCGGTTGCGTTTTAGACACCCCTTCAGTAGTCCAGCCCCCAAACCAGAAAGGGATGGTGGGAAGAGACCTGTGCCTGACAGTCCTTGCAGTTTAATTGTGATTACACACTGCCATTGCATCCACGTGGCCAATACTGATTCCAACACAGCCAGTGGCCAATACTGATTCCAACACAGCCAGTGGCCAATACTGATTCCAACACAGCCAGTGGCCAATACTGATTCCAACACAGCCAGTGGCCAATACTGATCCCAACAATACTGATCCCAACACAACCAATGGCCAATACTGATCCCAACACAACCAGTGGCCAATACTGATTCCAACACAACCAACGTGGCATGACATTGCCAGGAGCAGATCCAAGGGAAAACGCTTTCCAATGACACAAGTCTTGGTAATAATGTGTAAGTCTGGCACTCAGAGAGGTGTCAAATCCAGAAATGAGGGAGAAGAAACCTCCTTTCTTGTCTGGGTAGGCTCATGTGGTGCCTGCACAGGGCTCCAGAGCAGCACTCCGGGCACTGGAGCCAGAGGGGCTCACGAAGTGTGAATACCCTGGGGGGAGAATCCCCAAATTCCAGCAATGCCAACAGAGCAGACATCAGGCTGGGATTGGGGCTGGGCCATGTCTGGCTGAGGAATAATCCCTCTTTCCTGGGAGCACAGACTCGTTGCTTCTGGCACCTGAGGAGCAGCTGACACTCGTGTTCTGCAGGGTTTCTGCAGCAGCTCCCACTCCTGACCCTCCTGCCGTTCAAAGCAGGGCGATTCCCAGCTAAAACTCCTCAGGCTGGATGTCGAATCCCAAAGAAATCTTTGGGAAAACCTCTCTTTCTTCAGCACCAAGGGTTCTCCTTCCAGAACGTGCCCAGGGTACAAAGCAAAAGGGCAGAATTTGACTGCCAGGAGCTGCTAATGGTTAAATGGGGTGAGAAGGCCACGGAGGGCAAGAAGCACCTCGTGACAGGAAATATTCGAAGTATTAAGAATTCCCCAGTGCAAATGATGAATCAGTTCATTAAAAAATGAATGTAGCTAATTGGAACGCCAGTAAGAGCTGGCAATGCAGGGAAACAGTTCCCACATCAGCTGGTCATCCAACTCGCAGCTTTCCCACAGAAGAATTAGTCCTAATCAGGTTATAATAAGAACAATGTGTTCAGATTAGCAGTGTATAATCCCCTTTCCATACCTCAGGAAACTTGTAAAAGATTAATTAGCCATTAAACATCCATGAAATGCAAAGATTAAAAAAAAAAAGCTCTTATTTGGCTACAAAGAATCTGAAACCAACGTGGTAACAGAAATCCAAGAGTGTGAAGAGCCAAACCCCACCTTTCCCCCCCACAAACACCTTCCTGGGCAAGGAGAAACCCCGAACAGCTCTCAGAAAACAGTGTGCAACAGGAGCAAGGTAGAACCAGACCTTTCCTCCGGGAGAGAAATCACAATTGCTTCCATAGGGCAGGATTACGTTTTTAGAGAGGCTCCCCCAAAAACTGCGAGGGAAGACAAGGCAACTTCTGTGGAAGAGTGAACAGACCCAGCTGAGACTTCAGCTGGAGGTTCTACACGGCCCTAAGTGATTAAGCCATTCCCACCCCACCAATTCCAGTCATTTCCAGCAAACAATCCCTACCCGGCTGCTCCTGGAGGGGCACGGAACACGGCCTGGAGTGTGAAACCCTGAGCTGTTGGCAGTGCCCCCCTCCATGCCCCCTCCCTGTCCCCACGGCGCAGACTGGGGGGTGCACAGAGCGCTCAGCAGCTCCTGGGGGGCTGAAGGGCAGCTCCTTCACCCTTTGGAGCACCAGCAGGAGCAGCTCAGGGCCCCAGGAACACGTGGGAGGGTTTCATTAGAACCAAAGCACTTCCAGCCAAGAGACACAGCACGGATGGGGACGGAACATGAAGCCGACGTACCTGGAAAGGTTTATCTGGTGCCTGGAGCTGGATGTGACACTTGCTGGGCGAGTACCAGCTGCTGATGGACAAGTAGTTGGGCAGATATTGATCCCCAGAGGGTTTCCCATCGATGGCTGTCACTTTGGTCTTCAATAAAGAAAGGTCGCATGTGAATGTGATGCACAGAAATCCTGATTTGTGCTCTTTTATGATGTACCCCCTTCTCCCATTTTATACTTCCCAGCTGTCCCTTTCTTGCCATCTTTACTCAGCAACAGCACTCCCCCAAATATTGGGCCTTTGCTGCCAAGTTAGACTGTCTTTGGAAAAGCATCTCCTCGCCCTGGTTATCAACATCAGTGCTCCCGGCAGCAGGACACAAAGCAAGTGTTCGCTGGGTTGAAATCCAGGACCAGAAGCTAAAAAGGCACCGATTTCCTGTTCGTGCCACTGATTTATAACGTGCGGGTTTGACAAGATTAGTCACATCAAAGCCTGCTAATCCTATAAAGAGCTTTCACCCACCTCCAGCCAGACGTATTGGGCGGCCGTGGGGATGGAGGGGATTTCAAACTCCACCAGGCCATCCCTCGACACCAGCTCGCTGGTGTAGACGTTGTCCTTCGGGGTGAGCTCGGCTTTGATGCGGATGGTAACTCCATCAGCCGGGCTTCCGTCGGGGTAAGTGACCTCCACCTGCAGTGGGACATTGGACAGCAACAAGGTTGGCATGAGCAGCCAGTGACAGGTGGGAATACCACGCCAGGACACGGCGGGACACCCTGGCGTCACGTCGGGACAACCTCAAATCTGCCGCGCCTCTCACCTTGCCTTTGTAGGGCAGGCCGGGTTTGAACTGCTTCCTGGTGTCCTTGGAGTACTTGATGTCAATCAGCTGCTTCTGCACAGGCGTGGAGTCGTCAAAGGTGACCTGTTTGCTGCCGTCGGAGCTCACCACCGTGGCCCAGATGTTGACCGTGCCTCGGAAGTGCTCCGGGACGTCAGCTGGCATCATGTCTTTGACACACACCTCGAAGGCAGCAGAGCCGTCGATCTGCAGAGAGGGGAGGGGAGAGGAAATGGGAGGGAGGGAGGCAAAGGGAGGGAGTTTCATTTTCCACCCTTATCCCTGCTCTGGTTCCATGAGAGTCCCTCTCCACCTCCTCAGCCCCACATGCTCTAAAATCAGATTAAGGCTACGCCAGTAAATTCTCATCCCCCCCAAATCACGAACAGACCATGCCAAAAATAAGTCATGCTTTTTCTTATGCTGGAGCTAACTATTCCATTTACTCCTTTGTTTTCTGCTCCCCAGGAGCAAAGCAGGGCTGTGGGATCAAAGGTAAAGCACAGGGCTCACAGGTAAGCCCGTGGTCTGTCTCACCTGGCTGGTCTTGAGCACAGGGTGTCCCACCTCGTGCCTGTAGTAGCCCACACCGTTTATGGTCATATTGACAATTAATTTCCCTGTCACGGGTTTCCCAAAGGTGTATCTGAAATGGAAAGAAGATCATGAAGAAATTCCCTCAGTTTTCCCGGTCACAAGAAGGCAATGACCGTGTCACCTGCACGCCTAGGAAACGGGAAAAATTATCACAGGGGGATTCCCAGCTTATTTCTTAACATTTCATGAAGGCTCTTACGTGATTCTGATGATGCTCAGAAATCACCTGAAAACTCAGCAGCAGGTGGGACCCAAACTCCAGGGCCTGCCCTGCAACCCACGGACACGAAGCTGGATTTGGGCGCCGCTCCTACCTGGCGTGGACGGTTCCCGTTTCACACAGGGACAGGTCCCGAATGTAGCGAGGGGGCTCGATCAGCAGCTCAAACTTGGGCAGCACTGCAAGGGAAGAAACACGGCAGAGCCTTTTCTAGGAGAACCCCCTGCCCGGGTTGCAGTGAAAGCACACCCAGCTCTTGCTGCCTGGAAACTTGGAGACAACGTCAGCTGGGAAAGTAGGACAGCAGCTCTTTGCTGGAAGCTTTCGGTGTATAAAGTATCCAGGTATGTGTGTCCAGTATAGGGGTCTTCACAGAGTTATAATATTACTCAATTCCCATAACTACTGGTGGAATGCAGCCCAGGAGCCCCTTACCCCTGGTGCCACCCCCAGAACCTCCAAGGGTGTCCTGGGTCTTCTGCCTTACTTTGCCCACAGTAAGTCTTGTCATTCTAGCCCTGGTCCTCGTGTCCCACCCGTGAGGTTCTGGCTGCTCTCTCACCCCTGAGACAGAGCGCCAGGAACGTGCCACAAGGTCAGGAGCTGTGAGCTGCTGCCTCAGCTGTGAGACACTGCAGAGCTGTATAAAAATCTCTAAATATATCAAATCCTACGGCATCACTCCGAGCAGATCTCTGCCCGTGGGGAGCACGGGGCAGGACAACACCCAGCAGAGGACAATCAACAACAACAAGATTTTCCTGGAAGAAACACCCAGTCACCCCCACCCCTGTCCCACAGCTCCGAAGAGTTTCCCCCCACCCAGGGACATTTTAAGTGTTTCCTTTCCCAGTGTCCCGTCCTCCCAAGTGCCCCGGGGTTGCAGCCAGCTCACCGTATTTCTGAACTTCGAAAGACTTGTTGTAGGTGTGGCCCTGCATCTCAGCGAAGATGAGCCATTCCCCAAACACAGGCTGGTCGGACAGAGGGAAGGTCACGTTGACAATACCTGGAAGAGGAGCTGGTGTCACCTCCAAGGCTGACCGAGCACGGCCGAGACAAAGCAAAGGGAAAGAACGACCCGAGGAGGAAAAGGGCCCAAACTCACCGCAACAAAAGGGCTTCAGGTCGCTCCACTCGATCATACGAGACCCCCGAGGGTCCTGCACGTGGTTCAGGGAGGAGAAACATCACCGTGAGAACGAGGACCACTCACACATGCGACCCAGTTTGCAACAAAGAGCTCCGTTCTGTGGCAGACACACTCACTACCAGCCCAAACGTAACCCACACATGGCCAAGACCTTCTGCAGGCTCTTTACCAGGGGCCTTTGCTTCCTGGAATTGTTTAAGAGCACTGCGAGCAAGCAGCAGATCTTCCACCTGTTCCTCTCTATTCCTAAAGGGAGCTCTATGACCAGCAAGGGAAATTTGGGATGACAAATTCAGCTGAAATTAATCCCGCTGGTTTTGCCAGCAGCAAATCTGTGCCGAGTGCAAGCGAGAGGGTCAATTCTTCTGCTTGCTGGCAACTAAACCGCGGTTAAAAAAATCATCAAAAATAAGATTAGACACAGTAGGAACTTCTCACTCATAAGGAAGAAGAGAGAAGCATCCTTTGCTTGCCATGAATTTCACTATCACAGTGCTTGGGTGCAGAGGTGACTCTGGCCCTGCTCTCCCAGCCACAGGAAGGACAGGAGGGGGACTGTTCCACTGATAAACACCAGGGAATCTACCCAGTTCCTCTCAGGCTGGAGAATGGGGAAGGGCTTCTGAGAGTGAAGTAGAAAAGGAGGATACTTGTTGGTGATAACAAAACAGCAAGACACAGGCACCGGGTAAAGCCTCGGGGACGGGGATCATGGCACGGGTCGTGTTTGAGGGTGGCCAGAACGGACTTGCAAAGACCCCCCTCGGGCTCCCAGGAGCTGGTGCCTCCTCAGGGCACAGACACTCACCACCACATGAGCTTCAATCTGCAAGAGAAAATAACAGAAGGGCTTAGGAAACACAGCCGCTCTCCTGCTCCCTGTGATCACCAGGTGAGTTGACACAGACGAGGTGTGACACACAAAGTGACAGAGCTTTCCTGAGAAACACTCCTTTCACCCACCCATCTAAGTGCAGGAGGAACAATTGGCGTATCTGTGGCTCCCTGGATAAGGTACGAGTCTGAAAAGTTCTTCATCTGCTCTGGCATATCTACACCCTATTTTCCAACCCTCCAAAAGCCTCTCCTTCAACAGGAATGTGACCAAGTGAAAGAAACTAAATTGCAAATACAATAAGCTCTCACAAAATGAGTCTAAATAGGTTAAAAGAGCCGAGGAGATTTGTGCACAGCTGTACATTGGACTAAAGCACAGGCTACCAAGTATTGTGTCATACTTTGCAGCACGAAAGAAAAGTTTTCTTTACCCTGTCATTGACTGGTCTCAAGTCAGAAGTCACCATGAAGAGGTTTATCAACACTAAAAAAGGAAAGAGGACATTTATTAGCCAACAGAAGAGCTCATCCTCAAAAGTACCCCAGGAGAAAGTTTGGCTTGAAAGCAGCCCTGGCACGTGGGGTGCTCTCCAGGGTCACCTTACCCTTCTGCTTGGGTTTGTAGACAGGCTTGTCCGTCTGGATGAACACCGAGGAGCCTTTGCTGTCGATGGTGACCGTGGTGTAGTTGTGGAAGATGTACCCATCCTCCGCCAGGTGCCTGTTGCCCCAGACTTTGAGATGTGCCTGCCCACGGAGCCCTGGAGGCACCTGGAAAACGGAGCAGGAGGCGAGGAAGACACAGGAAAAGCCTGAGAGGTTTTGGGGAGGGTCGGTGGCACCGAAGCGAGCGGGAGCAGCCACCCCCCAGTCAGTGTAACCACGTGTTAACAGCGACACAACCGAAGGGCATGCAGCACCTCCCACAACATCTAAACTTCCAGGGAGGCAAAGCCATGCTGAAAACACGGGGGGAAATTCTCTTCTGCCCTTTGTCGCTCAAGCAAAGCGATCTTTGGTCTGTGGTCTACACGTGCATCCTCCACTCCCTGGGGGAAGCAGCCCTGCTGGGGAACACACAGCTCTTCCAACAGGGGAGAAAACCCAGCAAACAGCACAGAAACGTCCCCAGAACAAGAAGTGTGTGCGTGTTCCTTTCCAACCTGTGACTCGCAGCACTAAAACCTGCTTCAAACCACCTCAGATTAAAAATGCCAAGGCAGAAAATGTGATAGGATTCCAGAGGCGGATCACAATCAATATTTTGTTCCACCACCCCCCTTTACACCTCAGAGATGACAAGTCCAAAGCCAGCCCTGAGTCAAGAGAGCCAACACTTGTAAAGGCTCGTTCTTCAGTCCAGCTCGGTTTTGCCATCATTCGAAACAATAACCCACACCACTTACACATCATTCTTATCAAATAGCCCAAACACAGAACGTTATGTTGAGCCACTGATTTTCTTCAGTGGTCTAAGGGCCTGCAAGGTGAGCTGTGGTGGGTCAAGGGTTGCCCTTTCCACTCTTCCTCTTGTGCAGGTTCTTTCCTCCTCGGTGTGTGCACCAGAACGTGACACGTGTTTGTCCCTCAGCAATGCCCGACGTGGCTGCAGGAAAGTCCCTCGTGAGATAATTGACACTCACCTTCAGTTTAATCGTTCCTTTATCTGAAAAGAGAGGGAGAGGGAGTTGTTCTCAAGACAGGGCACATTCGCAGTTGAGCACAAGGAGACCCCCCCACCAGGAGCTGCCCCCTGACACTCCCTGGTTTTGATTTCCCCTGCAGCAAAGAATCTGCAGGCTGAGCAAGCTGGACCCAGCAGAGTCCTCCGAAGAAAACCTGCCCCCATTTATTTACAGCTTTTGCCCAAGGTAAACTGCAAAGTGCTCTGTGGTTGCAGAGTGCCACCGAGGCTGAGGGTTCAGCTCAGGGCAGCCTGTGCTTCCACAAGGGTTTTGCTCCTGAAAGGAACGTGGCCTCTTTGGGGACTTGAATAATTCTCCAAGCAAACAAGTGGTGGGGTCTGTTTTGATTGCTGGGTCCAGCCCTACCCGAGAGTTGTCCTGAGCAGATGCTGTCCACATGTGGAAGCATCACTCCCTTGGGGTTACTCTGCAATTGTCAGCCACTCTCAAGGACAACAAGGGGAGGACACAACCAGAGACAATCTGGTCCAGGGAAGGAAATGGCTTTTATAAAACTCCCAGTCCTAACACACAGAAGGGCTAAAACACGACGGTTAAAGAGCCTGGCTGCCTGAGCCTTGTCCTCGTCTCAGCTCACGCCACCTCCAGCACTGGTACTGGTGCTGCTGGAGTTCCACCAGTGCAAACTCACTCGGTGTTAAGCTGGATGCAATCAGAACACTCAGTCTTTTCTCACAGGACAGAGGTGTCGGTCTTGGCTTTTAAAGACTCATCCACCTGCACAAATATGAGCACCTCTCTCAGCAAGGCTCAGACCTGAAGATGGGGAGATTGTATTCCCAGCACTCATTTTTAATAACGGAAGAAAATGATGACGACAGCGATGCAGATTTTATATACTTATTTCATTCCTTATACAGCTCCCCAGTGACAAACATTGAGGCTTCAAGAGGAATGATATTCACTATAAAACGCTTCAATATCAATATCTTCATATGCCTTGGTGTTCCAAAATCATTGGCCTGTTTGTTACCACTTACATCAAAACCACACTGCCACAAACAACCGAGGTGCTGCAGCAGCAGCCAATTAATTAGATATTAGTTTGGCTCCAGGTCCATCACCACCTAAAGCAATTAAGAGATCCTGACGTGCTCCCACAGCTCCTCAACTTACAAACTCCTGCCCAAGGTCGGGACGACAGGCCCTTACCCACAACTGTTCCGTGGCTTCGTGCCACGGTCTCTCCCTTGACCACCAGCTGGATCTGCACCGTGGTCTCCTTGGCAGAGTTGAAGATGGTCACGCTCACAGCTTCCTCCACCCCAGGGCGGAACACGGAAGGTGCCGCGATCAAATAACCCCTGAGGAGCAAAATTGGAAGGGGCAGGTCAAGAGTGGCATCTTCACTCGTGAGCCACTTGACGGACAGCCCGAGGAAAGGAATGAACCACTCTGGGGTGTGTTTGCTCCCGTATGGTCACATTTGTGATCACCCCTATCTAATGCGTATAAATGAACACAGGATGCACACAGAAACAGAGCCCAAGTGCTTACAGGTCCTTAGGATTTAAAACCCCCAGTAATATCACTGTTCATTGCACATATATAATGAGTACATTCATTTATATGTACCAAACTAAAGATCCAAGGAGCTAATTGTATTGTAAATGACGTGGAATAAACTAAACATACAACCAGTTCATCATAAACCCCCTGAAGTTCAGGAAAGAATAAGGAGGTCCCTGAACCTCTGGTCGAGTTTGCAGCTAATACTTTGTTTTGTAGCAGTTTAGGTCCTTTGAACGCTTTTGCCTCAATTATTTTCACGGCTTCCTTTTCACAGCCCACCCGCACCCACAGGAAGGGAAGGGCTCAGCACTCCCCAAACACCGCACTCACACACAGGTAACACACCTGAGCTCCCGGTTTGGCCAGAGGCGGCCCAGAAACCGCAGCCGCGGGGCTGGCCTCAAATCCCCGCTTTTTTACTCAAACAATTACGCGCCGCGAGTTTAAAAACCCCGGCGAGAAGGCGCTATGACAGCAGGAGCACAGCGGGGTTTAAAGGCAGCCCGAGCGGCCGTGAAGGGACCCGCAGCCCCGCTCTGCCGGTGGCCCCGCACCAGGAGCCCGTCAGCTGAAAGCACTGCGGGCTCTGATGCGTCGGGCTGCGAGCAACACATCGATATTCCCTTCGTGACACACCTCTCTGGGTTTTTTCCTACCCAGAAGGATTTTTTTTGAACACGAGGCAATTCCTCGGATGCCTCTCCGAGCCCAGTTTCCCAGCCCGTGCCTTTCTACAGTCCCACGGGCCAGGTCGCTTCAGCTCATGATTAATTACCACTTTGGGATGAGGACGATGGTGTTTTACAGCCCCCGAGTGATCTTTTATCAAATTCCAAGCCCACGTTTCTCTCTCAGCAGGCCTCATTGCCATGGAGATCCCACTACCCCCCAAAGGAAGTTCAGAACTCTGTGGCATCCGAGTTAAATTGCAGGGCCACTCGCAGATTCAAAACCTTCTGGCTGCCAGGTTTGAAAATTCATCACGGTGGTAATAAATAACAATAAAAAGTTACTACCGAGCCTGCAGATTCTCGGTAAGAGAGAGAGCTGATGTAGTTGCGGGGGGAGAAGGAGTACCAGCTGCACCGGGGATGAAACGATGGGATTTAAGCTGTCACCGAAGCCCAGCTCCGCAGTGCCATATGTGAAGCACATGTACTCACATTGTTCTGCACTGCTGAGCTCCTTCGGAAGCATCAGTCCCTCGGTGCAAGTATTTAAATCACTTTATAAGCGGCATTTGGATATTAAATATTTAACTTGGCAATCAAAGAGTTAACGTGACAGTGACTGGACAGATCCTTTAAGCACATTTGACTAACAGCTCTGTCAGGTTACACCAAAACTTGGCAGGACGCGAAATATTTTCTAGTAAGTAAGTGAAAAGTTCTCCACGGCACTCGCTTAATGCGGCTATTCACGATGCCGACGGGCTATAACGAGCCGGGGATAAAGAACAAAGCAAACCTTAATGAAAATTAACCTAAACGCGCCGCGAGGAGCCGCGGATTCCATTTCCAAAAAAGCCAGGGAACTTTCCCCGCGGTTTCTCCCGGGCCGACCTTCCCCCGCGGAATCCGCACCCGCTGCCCAGCCTTCACCTCCGGCCGCCCCCAGCGCGACACCCCGGATTCCTCAGATAATTGCTGGCCGATAAAAGCCCCGCAGCCGCAGGCAGGTACGGCCCGGGACCTCTCTCCCCTCCGCTCTCCTGCTCCCCCCGCTCCGCCGAGCGCTGCTGCCCCACCGCGCCGCTCTCCCCGCTGCCCGTGCTTTGTGCGCGCATCCCCCCCGAGCGAGGCCGGCGCGGTGCTGCCCCCGGGCCGGCCCGGGGATGCTCCCCGAGCCCCCGCCGCGGTACTCACTGCCGGTCCCGGGGCTGCGCGGCGCTCAGGCTGCCCAGGGCGAGCAGCAGCGCGCAGGGGCTGCAGCGGGGCATGGTGCGCCCGGGCCGGCGGGAGCCTTTTGTTCGCGGCGAGCGGAGCCCGAGCCTCCCGCAGCCCGGGGCTGGGCTGGGCTCGGCTTAGCTCGGCTCGGCTCAGTTTGGCTCGGTTTAGCTCGGCTCGGCTCTCGGTGCCTCTGGCCGCCGCCCCCGNTTGTCCCGGGCTGTCTCAGGTTGTCCCCGGTTATCCCAGGTTGTCCCGGGCTGTTCCTGCCTGTCCCCGGTTATCCCAGGTTGTCCCGGGCTGTTCCCGCCTGTTCCCGGTTATCCCGGGTTGTCCCGGGCTGTCTCAGGTTGTCCCCGGTTATCCCAGGTTGTCCCGGGCTGTTCCTGCCTGTCCCCGGTCATCCTGGGCTGTCTCAGGTTGTCCCCAGTTGTCCCGGGCGGTCCCGGGTTATCCCCAGGGCTGTCCTGGGCTGTTCCCAGTTAGCCCGGGCTGTCTCGGCGGGGCTGTCCCCGCCTGTCCCCGGTTATCCCGGCTTAACCCGGGTTGTCCCCAGGGCTGCTGCGGCATCGGCGCCTTTGCTGCCGAGCCCGACCTGCCCGGCAGACCCGCCCGAGTGCCCGGGGTGCCCCAGATGCGACATCCGAGGGTCCCGATAAAGACGCCGGGACGCGGCACCCCCGGCTCGGGCCGAGCCCGGTAAGGGAGACTCTGCACAGCCGGGGAACTGCTGCCCCATCCCGTTCCATCCCTGGGCCCGAGCGTGCCCAGCTCCATCCCTCTGCCCCGGCCAGCGCTCCCGGGGGCTCGGGACAGGAGGGGGAGCGCTCAGAGCAGAGCTCACAGGAGCGGGGGCAAAGCAACCCCAAAGCAAGAGCAGAGAGTCGAGGCGACAGAACGAACGCGATCTCAGGGTGAGGGAGTGAATGCTGCACAGAGGGACCAAGGGGTGGTTCCTGCAGTCCCCGGTGGAGACAAACCAGGCGTGCCAGGCGTGCCAGGCATCTTCAGCGGGGCAGAACTCTCGCCCCAGCACTAAATGAAAACCCTCGATGGAGGGAGTTTGTTTCCCCCGATATTATACACCTGGCTTAAGGTAAAGTACAAGGAGAAGAAAAAAAAATTAAGCTTTTCTTCTGGGTTAGCTCCATATTTGAAATCAGTTTCATTTCTTCTAACAATCACTGGAATGGACCACAGCGTTTTATTTAGCAAAAACACAGGTTTGTATCCAAAAGTCAGCCCAAGAGTTTCCCCAAGTCCCTTCCTTCTGGCTTCTGACAAGAAAAAGAGCAAGTCGCTAAAGCTGCTGTTATTTTTCTCCCTCTTGAAATAATTTCAGCCACCACATATTTCATTCCTAGCTACCACATTTTCTGCAAGTCAATCCTAAAAAGCACAAAGGCATCGAAAGGAACAAGGATTCCCTGATGAGTTCAGCAACAGCACTCGGAGGCTGATCAGTCCTTAACGAGGAGAGAAACAAAAGGTGCCTGAATTTTTATCTTATTTGAAACTTGCACTCATTTTAATGTCTTCCCTTTAAAATAAGGTCATTAACTGGGTAGGTTTTTGACAAATTCACATTATCTTCATTAATGGATAACACTGTTAGATGTGGCTACATTTGCCTCCTTAAATCCATCCTAAACCAGCCTTGCCTTACCTTTGTGGAGAGGCAGAACCAACCTAGAAAAAGAAAGAAAACACATTGTGACAGAGTAGACAGGGTTGGACTCCAGAACCACAGGGATCACTTCCCAAGGAAACGAGGCAGGAACTTATTAGAAAGTACATTAAAGGGGAATGATTAAGAGTTGGGGTTTTTTGTTTGAGTTTTTTGGGGTTTGTTTTTGGTTGGTTGGTTGGGATTTTTTGGGACAAACTCAAACGAACTGGAATCCTTGGAGTAAAGGAGACCGGGTGGAAAGGAAGCACCTCTGCTGTTCCCCTGCGGTGGCAGCTGAACTGATGCACAGGATCCCCAGCCCAGGCCGTGACTGACAGAAGCCCTGCAGAGATCAGGTGTGTTGGGGGTGAAACAGCATCGTGCCTTCAAATGAATAACTTAATCCATACCTTCCCAGAGCAAACAACAGATGGCTCATTAGACTCATGTTGAGATCTACAGGGTATCTCCCAAAAAGTCACCGCTAAACACCCACATTTCATCCCTGAGAAAGCTCTGGGTGAGGACCTGGAAGAAGCCACAGGACTCAGCACTGAATTGGTGAATGGAGCAAAGTGCAGCTCTAAAATGGAGTTCCATCATTTCCAGAATAACAAACAAACGTATTTCTACTTCTCAAAAATCACATTTAGAAATTGTGTGGTATAGGGTCCTTTTCAATCATTAACTGTTTTAAAGGAGAAATCTCTTCTCGACTGAACATTTTCTGTTTGATATTTACTGAGTACAAGAAATCTCAGGCAATTACAGCCTCTACAGACTGCAAACCATCTTCTAATTATGAAAGTATGTGCAATCCTGTAAATAAGGCTGGAATCAGCTTGGTCTGAAAAAAAAAATAAAAAAAGGAGGGTTTAGATATAATTTCAAACTATTTACTTACTGAAATGGAATTTTCTGGCCTTGCCAAAATGAATCCCATTCAGTGTGATGCAACAGGTGTTGGAATTCCAGCAGCCGCCTGCAAGCCACATCTGGTACTGGTTAAGAGTTTAAAGGCAGTTCTGTAAGAACTGCTTATGTATAAAACCCATTCATCAGTCAGATCTATGGGCCATATTCACCCCCTGTGCATAGCTCAGATTTTTATTCCGTTTACGGAACACGTAATTCTGCTCCTCGTGAAGTCTGAGGAATCTCAGGCACTTGAAAGCTGCCCTGGTGTCAGAAAGGTGAGGGAGGGACAGTGGTTTAGAGAAGAAGGTGTGAATGCAACTCTATTGGTCCTGACTAGACCTAACTCGCACCCTGACCACTTGAACAACCTCATCATCGCCCTGCAGAGGAGATGATCCCCCTCCGCACCCCATCTATCCCCTAAATAAACTGTGTGCAATGTGGAAATTATCAGACAGGTATCTGACTTTGTCAAACAAAAAATGCTGCTCTCAGCATGGAATCCTTTTGGCCCCTCTCCAATTGTAACATTCAGGTCAGTCAGAGTACTCACAAGAATCAAGTGGTAGGACCAAGCATTAATAATTAGCCCTTGTTAGCTGCCTCAGTATGAGTGTTGGCACCAACTCATCACACAGATGACCAGATCTGAAGGTATAAAAGGTAATACTCACCTGTTTGAAGATTTTGAGAACATATGTGAATTGTGCACATAAAAGATGTACTAAACCCAAGGCTCTTAGCTATTCAGTGTTGTGTGGTCCTGGAAGCACAAGATTTTAGTAGGTGGGTGAAAAATAAAAAGCAAATCATTAGTTTCCAGACTCATTTGTCCCCCCTCCCCAAAGGAAAAACACTTTGTCTCAGTCATTACACACCACCAGACAACAATAAGGTCTGGGTTCATTTTTACAGTGTTATATTGCTGGTAAAAAAGCCACTCCCAGGTTGGTTCTCCCTTTGTGTTTCTGTGGCAGCCAAACACAGATAGCAAACGCAGGAACTGGTAAGTGCAAACCAAGTGTCCCAGGCTCTGCCACATCCTGTGAGCTCCCAGCCCTGAGAAGGGTGGCTCAGCAGAGACTGCACCAGTCCAGAGGGGTGCAAACCACTCTCACCCTGCCCCCCAGGAATACAGGCATCTCCAGAACAACACTTTAAGGAAAGGATAATTAAGGAGCACGCTTTAAATTGGAATGTAATCTGAGTAGCATGTAACAGGATAATGATATTGAGAACATAATTATTAAATAGTTCTGTCAGAAATGGTTATCATTCGTCTGTGGGACAGGAGAGTCTGATTTTTCACAGTAGTGTAACATTTAAATTCCTGACAAAGTGACCGAAGTAGTACCAAGAAAGCATTCAAAGGGCAGACACCGATTCAGAAGGAGGAGCACCGTGTTTACCAGAGGGGGTTGTCATTGAGACATTTAGGCAGAAACAATGTCCCCGTTTTCTCCTCAACCCCAGCCTGTGACTGGTGAAATACAAGTTTGGGCAGTGGAGTCACCTCCCACACGCAATGGATACTGCAAAGTTTTAATATCGTCCAGGCCATCTCCAAACCCACATTATCCATGGAAATAAAAAGATTAGAGATGTCTGATGAGGGAAGTCGTGTTTGCTTCCCTAACACAGAAAACTCAGGATTTAAGCAGGAGACTCAATGGCTCTTGTACATACGTTATCACAGAATTATTTTAAAACAAGAGGCATCTGAGACTGCCCTGCAAACCTCGTGCTTGCTTTACAGGCCACACACAAACGCAGCGGAAGAAAGAACCCCAAATCATTGCTGAGAGCTGAGCAGGAATGCTCCCCTAATCACTGGCAGTGCTCTTAATTGGTGTGGCTCAGTGGTGCATTTCGGAGCTGTTAGATCTTCTGCCGCTCCGGAGCCCTTTTCCCGTCCTGGCACTCCCAGCCCAGCCAGCAGTTTGTTTATCATATTCCGGATGAATTTCCGGATCTCCAACAAAGTGGTATTTACTCCGAGGCAGGGAAGACTGCAGTAATCCAATAAGTTCTCATTAGCCTAAAATGCAGAAACATCTGCTGGGGTCGGGAGCTGCTGACGTGCTGTTGGTGAGCACGGGGCCAGCTCCCTCTGAACAAAGGGCTGGGGGTGTGGGCAGGGGACACCCGGCCCTCCTGGGCTCCCAGGGCACGGCGATCCCGCTTTGCCTTGATCCCGGAGAACAGGAATTACAGCCCAAAACGCCTCGACTCAGCCCTCCCGAGCTGGTGGTCAGCTGGCAACAGCAGCCAGGAACCGAGGGGCCTGTGGTCAGAGCTCCCCAGGTCACACCGGGGGCCAGGCAGGGCTGTCTGCGGTGCAAACCCAACTTAAAAGCTTTGCCAGTGTCTTTTTAGACAACCTTTTATTGTCTGAACAACAATACTTCCACTTCTGGGGTCCCCCTTCCACCCTGGCTCTTTTCTCAACTGCTTTGAGTTTTTAGAAGAAAAAAGGCACCTTAGAACGTGTGAATTTTAACAATTGGTCAAGAAGAACTTCTGGCCTAAAAGATGAATAAATAGGTAATAAGTACTGCACAAGTTCAGACCAAAAAGCCCTAAATCTTCATTGGTACAAGTTACAGAAGGGAGAACATTATTAATCCCAGGGGGGAAAAGACAAAAAAAGAGATTGATAACCCGAATAAAAAAGAGCCCTTAATTTGTTTAGGATTCCAACCAATTTAGGGCATGTGACATCGTCAGAAAATAAGTGGAAACCACAAAATAAGTGGTGTCACATCTGTTTAGCTCCTGCTCCAGTGATTCCGCAGTTCTTTGTTGTTGTTTGTACAGTGTTCAACGACAGCATCCAGTCCTGGGGCAGTTTCAAGGTGGAGGAGCCTGAAACACTTCTGCAAAGAGCCGAAACGCAACCACTCGGAATATTCAGAAAAAAAGCAAGGAAGAAAAGCCCCAGTCCGACCCAGCTTGAATCCCGTTCCCCGAGAGGCCGAGCTAACCCTTGGAGTGCCGCTGGTCCGAGGAATCTCCCCAGCGCTCAGCGTGCGGCAGGGAGCGCTCCCACGGCCGCGCCGCGAACAATGAGCGCTCGGCATCACCCGGCACGGGCTGCGCTGGCTCCGGCTGCCCCGAGCGGCAGAGAACTGCTGGCCCGGCCGCCGAGAGCCTTCGAGAGCATCTCACAGCCTTGCCCTCCTCGGCAGAGGGACAATCTGCATGGCTGCCTGTTGTTTCGGTGCAGAGATACACGCACAGCAGGATCTCAGTGGTAGAAAACCCATCCTGTTCAGTCAAGTGATTTACGTTAAGAGGATTTCTTAAAGAAAAATGTATTTTTAGAATGAAATCCTGGGAAACATCAGGAAATCCTAGTTCCTAGGACGTGTCTGTGCAGAGACATTATTATCAAGACATTGCAACGTGGATTTTAATTCCACCCCTTCCCTCTCACTATTTAAGATTCTATGACTTTCAGGGTCTCCGAACGACACACTGACCATAAGGAGGTTAAAGGGGTGAGGAAGCACAGCCCAGCAATAATCCAAACCTAGAAAAAACGGAGCCTTTCTACCCACATCTCCACCCACCAAATCAGGCTCCTCACTCGCAGCTGTGGCTCTGCCGGGCGAAGTTCCCCATCCAGTGGCCAAACGCAGGGATGCAGCTCCCGCTCCTGACCCCGATGCAGCACCGACAGCTCCGCAGGTGGATGGCAGCGCCCACAGGGCAGATCATCCAGCCCGGCCCTCCGGCAACGGGGGCTCGTGGAGCAGCTGCTGCTGCAAACGTGACCCTGCCATTACATACAGAGAGGGCCTGGACAGTTTGTTATACACTGGCTTCTCATCCAGGGCATGGCACTTCTACTGATCTAGTTACTTGATTGACTCCTGATTTGTAATCAAAGGAGACAAGAATCTGGTTAGACCCTTAGGGACCCAGGAAGAAAGCCTGAGCAGCGCTTGAAGAGGTGCAAGAATACTCCAAGAGTTTTCTGGCCAGGCCAAAAAGCCTTATAGACACAGCTTGGGCCAGAAATGTACACTCTGAACACAATACAAAGCAAAGCTTTTGAAAAACCATCACAGAAAGAGGTTCCAGAGCCTATAAAACACAGGACACAGCATGTCTTCCAGAGAAAAATGCATTCCATGCAGCTAAAAGGGAAATCACGTTGAAGCAACACACATCACGTTGAGGATGATCTGGCATGTAAGTCCATAGGCCAGCAGGCTCCTCTCCAGCACTTAGTAATTAGCTTTGTGGTTTCTCTCCACATTCCCCACCCTTTGGGTGCTCATGGCTCACCACTGGCACCACTTAGTGCGTGCAAGTCCATCACTGGACTGTGTAGTAACAGCCCTAGGCAAGCCCAGATAGAAACAGAAGCTTCTGTAGGAAATCAGTGAGGATATTCAAACATGAAGGCTAGCGACATAGCAGTGGAAAATAGTCTTTATTCTTAAAAAGAATAAGCCCCTTAAAGAGGAGTCAGGTTTATACAAAAGCATTTAGGATTTCAATAATTTATTTACAAGGCAATTAGGCAACAAGTTACCAAAACTTCTCACTCACTAAGTGTCCAGGCTCCTTCCAACTATCAGCCTCATTACTTGCTGCCCGTGCAGCTTTTCCTCTCAGCACATCCAGAAACATGGGACAGTTCAGAGTTCCTGCAGAAGCTGTTCCCTGAGTGAGCAGTGATCCGTGCTGTGCATTACCACACAGGTCAGATTTGGCAGGAACAACACTTCTTAGCACTTGCCTTTCAGTGTTGTCACAGCGGAAAGCGATGAAAAAGCTGTCCCAGAAATCCACAGTAAGAGGGAGCTGTGGTGTGTCCTGACAGGGCAGCACCCAGAACAACACTCCACTTGCTCTCTCAGTGCTGCTGGTTTCGTATCCCCATACAACCAAAAACTGGGCAAGTGTTATGTTCACACAAGAAGCAGAAGGATAACAGGTCCACTGGCACGGAGTTAGTACCTACCCAGCAGTAAAACTACACAGAAACTTAGTCGAAATACCAGCCTTTCACAACATCTAGTCCATGATTCTCTTCACACACACTCTGGTTATGCAGAGAAACTTCTTTACTGACTTCAAACGACAGGTTCTGCACTTCTGTGAAGCTCCTGGAACACAGGAAGCTGAATCAGTGACTGAAGGACAGGAACTCCTGCTTTATCGCAAAGACATTCATGTCTTTCTCCTACTAGGGCCTCATCAGAAGGGATTAAAAAAAAAAAAAGTAAAATGGGAATTTTCTTCCCAAAGGCAAGAACCTGGGGAAGAGGAGGGGCAGTTTGCAGGAGGGGGAGATGAGTGGCCTTATGGTCTAGCAATCTTCAAAGATTTTAGCTGTAATCTCTTCTGGGGCAATGAAGGAAGGAAAGAACATGTCATGCCTCACCCTCCGAGAGATACTTTGTATTTGTTGACACAATACTCGAGGAAAAAAACCTTTTCTATGTTCTCCCTACCTCCTAAAGGATGATACATTTGCAGGGCTGTTACTTAAGACACTGTTTCCAGTTCACTTTGCTGCCTCACCGAGTTCTCCACTCCTACACAGTGGCACTGACCAGGTCTGTGGCTGCTCGCTGGAGTTCCCAGCTGCAGTGCCAGAGAATGGCACACTGAAGTGGTTCACTTGGGACACACAAACAAGAACCAAGCCAACCACCCTGCTCTGACTGCAGGTGGGGCAGGGACAGAAGTGCAGGTGGCTGCTGGAAAGAGAAAACTCAGTGCCACCAAACCCTCACTTCATCCTCCCCCAGCCTGTGTTCTGGCTGTGCTCTTGCAAGGTCTACAGATTTTCCTCTGAGTATTTAGTCACCAAGTCTGACACCCAGTTTTTGTAATTACCTTTTAAGCTCTTTATCCAGTTTCTGAGATACTTCTTTAAGCTCCTTCAGAGCAGTGAGTGCTTTTGCAGAGTCTTCTGAGTGGCTGGGCATGATTTCTGTCAGAAGCTCCTGTGTGATCATTAATTGCTTTCCCAGTTCATCTGCAAGATGAGATGTTAAAGGTATTATTGAAAATGCAGTACCATCAGTTAATACAAGATACTGCCAGCTGGAGACAGGTGAACTAGATGATGTTTGTTCAGTTTTCACAAACACACCATGAAATTCTGGAAGCCAAATTAGTTTTCAGGGCTGTGATTAGCACCAGCAACAGGCTATTAAAACTGCTAAACAAGCTCTCATTCAGAGTATATCAGATTTTTAGAAGACAAATGCAAGAGAAGTAAGCTTTAAACACCTCAAATTCTCTGGCCAGTTACACGTATTGCTGTTGTTATGTGCCCCCCATGAAATGTATCCAGTCATTTCCTTCAACATTCCCAAACCAAAAGAAATGGATCTATTCACTTCAAGTCTTCTTACAAGAATTCTGAATTCTTTAATACACTTTCTCATTTCAAAGTGCAGGATTATTGTAAACTGTTTCTTGCAGACCAGCAGTTTAAAAACATAACTTTTTGTCCAGACTTCAGTCCAAAACACATGTACTGTTTTATTGAACATTCTCAGATTCAAGAAAGCACACAACAATATTTAAGCTCCAGTTCTACAACAAACATTAGCAAGTCTACCCAGGTGACTGATTCCCTCAAACACAGAAACAGGAAGAGGTCACAGCACTCCCACAACTTATTCACACAGTAGGAACAAGAAAGGAGGAGTAATGTCATGAACACAGTCAAAATATAAAGGAATTTGCTACAGAAGGTGTGTGTGAAGACTGACCTAGCTTAGAAAGTTAACTTCTTCTTCCCTGCTGCAAGATAAAAACCTTGTTCAAGTGCAGTGAAGTGTTTAAACAGAGATAAGAATTACCCCCAGCACAACGTGTGACTAAAGCTGCAGCCCAGTGTCCACACAAGCTCTAAGAGCACACAAAGTTCCTCCAGTGGTCACAGACAGATGCAGCAACAACACTGCAAGAAGGTTTTTTAGCATAAAACCACTATTTCTGAAAGTAAATGTGGCAAATCAAATTTTCATACCAAGGTAAGTTTGCTTATCTCCTTCTACGTGAATGTTCTTTATGGGTAATTCATGTCTAGTGGCATCCAGGGAGGCTGCAAAGCCTTTGTATTGCTCTTGAAACTGTTGACAGACAGGAACCAGGGGAGACAGCACCTCCATCTGAAAGAGACACACAATGAAGCAAGACCTCTCCAAAAGCAGGGGCTTTGGAATTACCAACCTGGCTCAATACAGGAAAATAATCTGTTAAAAACCCCCAAATGAACACCACTCTGAAATGCTCCCTGGCAGAGGATTTCAAGAAGTTTGTGGTACAATAATCCTATCATGCTGTTTAATACGTTTTCCTTTAGCACCTCAGAATGCTCAGACCAATTCCAGTTTCTTTGGTCCTGGAGCTCAGAGGTGTCAGCAACACAGCAGGCAAAAGGTTTTATATGAGATGCTTTCACCGCAGTTAACAAGAGTGCCCTGCAAAAGCCTTGTTTCATTTTTGCAATGCATATTCGTTAAAAAGCAAAGAGAGATTCAGTTTTGAAAATTAATTGTTCAAACACTGATATTCATCATAAGCCTGTCTTCTTACAACCAGGCCAGAGCTACTGCTGGGTAACACAGAGAGGTGAGACAAAGAAAGAACACAAGAAGTTCACTTCTCGTTAAGGGTTGGCACCTCAGCTCTGGCAGAGAAATCTGCTCTGGATAAAGGATGACTGCACACACGAGCTTGTTTCAGTGTCAGAGAAGCCTCAGTTGTGCTGGAGCTCACCTGTTTGTCTAATGCTTCATGGAGCTTCTGCTCCCGCTCCTTGAGCAGAATTTCACGTTTCAGCTCCCAGAGCTTCTCCTGCTGTCTCTGCTTTTCTTCACACAACATGATCAAGTTTTTTTCTGCTTTTTCCTCCAGCTTGGCAAGATTTTTTCCTGCCTATTACAACCCAAAAACATTAACAATTAAAGCAATGCTACATCTAAGTAATTAACGTGTTCTGAATAACCACATTCAAGACTCAGACCAGGTCAAAGAGCTCCAATGAAGGGAGACCTCACACAGTAAGCACAGGACATCAGAATTCAAGCCCCTCTCAACCCCTTTTCCAGACCTCTCCTCCTTTCTGTAAATACACACACAGCACTGAGGGAACAAAGTCCCAGCTACAGCCTTGAACCCCAGGCAGACTCAGGCACAGTTTTCCCAAAACTTCTGCATCCCTCTAACTCCTAAGGACCAGCACCAGCTTAATAAACTGGCACTGAATTCAGTCTAAGAGGTTTCAAAGCAAGTAATACAGTTTTACAGCCATAAGCACATACAGTCACAAAAACCTAACTTTAATGGATCAGGAAGCATGTAAGAAATTAAACAACTCCTCAGTATCTTATCTGAAACACCCAATACTTGACTGACTCTCACCTTTATTCTTAGGTAAGTTAAGAGCAGTGTCTCAGATTCCAGCTCTGACATCGGATCATTGCAATCAGTTTCCTTCAGAAAACAAAAGAATATACTACATCAAGTTTGGTATTTCAGCAATTACTTTTTCAGTGGTCAAATTCATTACCAAATAAATTACCAATTTGTGCCTGGAATCATCACCAACGACAGTCAGTTCAATCAGAAAAGCTTGGGTCTTTAAAGAACTCCTGTTCATTAAATGTAACTTTGTTCCACCACCTTTTACAACATTTTCATAATACTGCTAGAGAATTTGAAGTTTAGTCCTATATTGAATGAGATCCCTAAATAAGGCACCTCAAAGTAGGTTGAATCAATGTCACAGAGAAATCTCAAAGATAATGTGATAGAACGAAACAGGACAGGAATGCAGAAAGAATCCACCTGAGGAGATGCCATCATTGGAACAGATTCGTTACCACCAGAGACAGAAGCAAAGCTCTGGTCAGTGTCCAGACACCTGACAAACAAACCACACATTGCCAGCAGCAGAACCGACTTCTGCCAGGAGGCTTTAAATCATCCCAGGACCTCAGCTGTAATCCGGAGGAAAGATAAACAGAAAATCTTCATTGTACACATTTCAAGATCAATAGCCTTGCAAAAGAAAGCAGCGAGACTCACCAGTGCTCTGGTTTTCGATGTCTGTGCATCTTCTTCTTCAGCAGATTCTGAACAAACGCTCTTCCTGTGGACAGGTTTATCTGCGTCACAACAAAGAAATTAGTGCTCTCTTCTGCCAAGGTCTACAGGGTGGGTCAACACCCCCTCAGGCTCTTCAAGGGCAGAGCTAATTCCAAAATGATCCTGTGTACCAGGAAAGAGCTGTGCTCTGTTTCTGGCTCTGACATACTCAGGAGCAGATGTGGATCACGGGAGCATTTAGCTTTAAGTGTCAGTAACAGACAGATGTGATCCACTTTGCAGAACAGCTGACAGTGTAACACCCACCTGTTATAGGAACAAAGATCTGAGGGGACTTTATTCTGTAATTTTTGATCTTAAACAGAAACAACAGAGCCCCCCACAAGATACTACAGATCGAGAGGTGATTTTAAACCTCAAAGGTCTTAGTACTTAAGGACACCTGAAATAACATTCACTGTATTTAACAAAACCCTTTTCTGAATATACAAGAATACAACGATTTCTTACCACCAAGTTTCAGTACGTGCATTAAAATAATAAACACAGAGTATAAATGGAAATTTACCATTAATAGCTGAAAGATCAAGGTCTGGTCGCTTAATGTTTTCTTCATCTAATAAAGTGGACTGCAAGTCACCTTTCTCAAAGCTACTCTGGTTTAACGAGCTGTGGCCAACACCTGTAGAGAGAAGCTGTTATCAAACTAATAGAATTAGAGCAGGTTGTGCACAAGTCCCCACGTTGTGGAGGCCCAAGGAGCTGACTTCAGTCACATCCCCCCACCTCAGGCCACACCATGAGCTGGGAAACGCTCCTTAGACCTGGGCCTTGAGGAACCACACCTGGCCCAAACTCCTCTTGAGCTCATCAGAAATGCTGTTCCCAGGACTTAGTGCTGTCTAAGGAGCACCTGCTTTTTAATAGCCTTGGAAACTTCATTTTCTTGAACCCTCAAATGAAGTTACCAACTGGAATTGCATCCAGGATGGAAAGTGACCCTGACGGAAGCCCACTCTCTGATGACCCTATAAACAGAGGCCCCAGGTGAGACCCTTCAAGCTCTCCATTCCCAGGAGACAATGGACTAATGTGTATGTCTCAAACACCTTGGGGCCAGCCAAGGACTGTTAGGAATGACAGACAGAACTGTTGGTAATAACCAAGGACTGCTGGCATTAACACCCAGGGAGAAAGCTCAGGATTGCCTGGAGAAGGGGGGCAGAGGGACAGGCCAGAAACAGGGCAGCACCTTTCTGTGAGAAAAAAACACAACACTGGACAGCACAAGCACAGGAATCATTGCAGGAAGTGAACACGGATTATAAAGTGGGATTGGGACCACCAAAGACTCCCAAAGCCCTCGTACCCATCTCCAGAAAGGCCTGACCCAACAGACTGTGCATGATAAATAATTTACACAGAAAGAGAGAGACCTGTCCATAAGAAGTACCCCCAAGCCCAGGCAGTGCCCCCCAGGATCCTGGCCATCCCACAGCTGAGACCAGGAGCAGCATCCCCCCAGTGGGGTTAATGCTGGAGCGAGGGTCGGTGATCCCTTTCCTCTCTCTTTCTTTCTTTCTTCAATTCATGTCTTCCTTTTTAATCTCTTTTGCCTTCGCCCTACCCTTGTATCCAAACCACACTGCCTTGTGTCTGTACAAGTCAGGGACTACAACACCAATTTCCAAGGCAAGTGTGCAATTTGCTAATAGAACCTGGTTTTGTGGACCCTCAGACCCACCACTCCTCTCAACCAACGAGCACTTACCAACCTCAGGTGCTCCCCTCCCCTTCAGGGCGGGTTGTCACATATGTGCTGTCATCTTACACAAACACACATCTACTTTATAAACATCACCTGTCTACTCCCTGACTTACCCACATCTAAGGTACTTCGCAACATATCTTCAATTATTTCACTGTCCAACACCCCCAGCTCAGATGGGAAAAGGGGATATCATAATTTCCTCCTGGTTTTCAAGTCAAGGCTATGCCAGAGAATTTTTTTGCAAAAGAAATAAAAATGGACTGTTTTGCAGACAGGGATTTTCAGTCATTTACACTGGGTTTAATGGAAAGATGAAATAAATTTTAAAAAAGCAGAGTAATGGTGAAGGCATAGGAAAAGAACAGTTCAAAACTTTGTGCAGAAGGCAGGAAAGACACTTCAGACAACCCAAACACTCAATTCCAGATCCAGCACCTGAGTTCCTACCTCTTAAACCCACATCAACTTTTTTAATTCTCTTTGTATACAAACAATAACTGGCAGTGATGCAAGCAACACAAAATATCACCATCTTAGAGTTGTTAAGAGTTTCATAGGCTGGAAATACGAAAGAATAGCTTTTAAACACTGGTAAAACCTACCAGCAGAGGTTTCATGTTTCTGAGAAGGAACTGCTTTTGGTTTAGTCCCAGAAGGTGGTCGAGCAGCACTCAACGAAGAGGAACTCACTGATGCATCCTGACAGCCAACAAACAGGCAAGACAGAACAGAATCAGCAACGTATCTTCTCTTCAGCTTGAAAGCTGACAGCAAACAGCCGCAATCCCTGGGCACCTTGGTGCTCCGAAGCCACGTGAGCACACCCCCAAGCTTGTATAAGCTCCCAATCTCCTTGGAACACATCACAACCCCCTCATAAGCCCAGAGAGTCGGGTTTTTTTCACCCAGTCTCGCTGTCACGCCTCCGAGCCGCCCCTCGCATCACCTTCCCCTCTGCTGAGCGGGCCCGACCCTCGGCAGCGCCAAGTACCTTGGCGTTCTTCTTGTCGTACTGCAGGTAACGAGACTGCACGGCTCGTCCTCCTGCAGAGAGAGGGGGCAAACACAGCTCAGCCGGGCCCGCCGGGTCGGATCCCCCCAAACCTCAGCCGGGCCGGACCAAACCCCTCACCCGGCTCGGATTCCCCTCCTCAGCCGGCCTGGATCAATCCCCTTGGATTCTTCCACCCCCAGCACCCTCAGCCCGCTCGGATCCCTCGCCCTTCAGCCGACTCGGATCA
>VWZF01002813.1:174223-216707 GCA_013396755.1 Sclerurus mexicanus
TGCTGTGTCTGGGGGATCATTTCCCAAGGGCTGTGCGGGGGTCGGTGCCTGGGGGTTTGTTCTGGAGGATCATTTCCCAAGGGCTGTGCGGGGGTCGGTACCCGAAGGGCTCTCTGGAGGGTCAATTCCCCAGGGATGTGCGGGGGTCGGTGCCTGGGGGTTTGTTCTGGAGGATCATTTCCCAAGGGATGTGCAGGGATCGGTGCCTGGGGGGCTGTTCTGGAGGATCAATTCCCCAGGGCTATGGGGGGCTCCGTTCCGGCCGGTGCCCCCCGTCCCCATCTCCTGGTACTTCCATCTTTCAGCCCGCACGACCTTCTGCTTTTTTTTTTCTTCTTTTTTTTTTTGCCGCCTCTCGGTATGAGCAGCCCGTCACCTTTCGTATGAATATCTCAGCATCTTTCAAAGGTTGCGTTACGACTCTCAGGGTTCTTTTGTCTCCCTGCGTTGTTTTGGGGCGGCTCTGTGCAGTTCGTGCTGCCGCTGTGCCGAGGTCGTGCTTTATCGTGGTGACCATCGTTGCCCAATTGATTCACGCCTCGGGCTCCGTGTGTTTCGGTAGCGCTCTGGCTTTTTGGTAAGCTTGGTTTTGCAATCCCCGAAAAGTAAAACTTTTGCAAGCTGAGAACATCCTTTGTTACATGTTTCTAGACTAAAAGTAGCAGAGCAGTGCCCTGACTCATGACTCTCCTGACCATACAGCTGATAGAGGTGTGTGCGATCCTAATGTAAGATGACTTCCCAGCTGTCATTTTTAACCTTATTTACTATTACTCCGTAAGTATTTTGGCAAAATTCTCACCCACCTTTATTTGCAAGTCCCGTTTGTGAAAAGTGAGAAGCACTTTGGATGTAAATGAGCTCAGCATTCTTTGATTTCACCTTGTGCAAAGGGGTGGCAGTGGAGCAAAGGGCTGGCGATGATCTCAGGCCTCTGGCAGATGCAATTAGCCTTTCAGAGATGTCATCAGCATCCTCCCACGTTACTCCTGGAGGTGGATTGGTATCGGGGTGTCTGCCGAGCTGTTTGCAAATAAGGGTTTGTCATGGGTAATTAGGAACTCTTTGATTTCAGGCCTGTTAGCTGGAATCCATGGCTGAAGGACTTGCCCTAAAGTAACAGTGTGAGCTAACCCCACAGTCTGGTTGGGATGTTGGTGTCACACCCAGCAAGTGGTAGTAAACCCTCAGTGTCTTTAGCTCAGAATCTTGTCAGGGACAAATCCATTTGTAGGGGAAGCAGTTTAGGGAGCTTTTTGTGCATATTCATATTAGCTTCAAGATTAATTTTAGCTTTTTTTCAAAAGGAGTTCATCTTGATTATATTTTTTGTCTTTGAGCCACGATGAGGTTCTCTGGTCTACATTTAAAGTCCAGTATAGTGGTTTTCAGGATGGTGCATCTGAGGCCACTTCCTCAATCATTAGTCTTATTAGCTGAAGATTTTGGAGTTTCTGTAGTAATGTGAAGGAACTGTGTTTGTAGAACTGTACACTTTGAGTTGGTTGGGGTTTGGGTTTTTGTTTCAGGTTTTTTTTGTTCCCCTACTCGAACTTTTGTCTCAACAAAAAGCTTTTCCAGAAGTCAGATGTTGCAGGTTCTGCAGTGACAGAGCAGCTGTTGGCACAAACCCGGTCCCAGGTTTGGGGTTTCTATTGGACTGAATAATTCAGGAAGAGTAAATGCAGCTGATGAAAAATTTAAATGAGGTTCACCTAGAGAGTCATGCTTTGTACAGACACAGTTCTCTGACCAAGAGTGATTCAAACATCAGCCCTCTTGAATAGTTCTGTGTGTGAATAACTGTTGGACTCAGTATTCCTGATGCTAAATATGGCCTTTCCCAGTGAGAAGGTCAAAGGGCAGGATTTGCACATCCCAGGCATTTAAAAAGGAAAGAGTCCTAGGAAATGCAACAGTATTGGCTGTCTCAACAGCCAAGGGGAAGAGCAGAAAATTCTGATTCAACAAGAAGCTTGTGGTTCTCTACTTTCTTATGAATTTGGAGGCTGAAGGAGTTTATCACACTTGTAAAAAACAAGGCCTATTTATGCTAATACCAAGGAGAAGTAAAGCCTGAGATGCTGATAAGGGTTTATTTTTTAGATGGAAAGGACTAGGAACGTCTTTATGTCAGAAAATGAAAATTCAGAGGCTTTGCCTGTACTATATCATGTTTTCTTGGTGTATCAGCTGACTTAAGCATGGCTTGTGCAGTTGCTCTTATTGAGGCTTTTTTGTGTTGTGTGTCTCTGATCACCAAACGAAACTCGATGCAGATTCTAGAAAAATCTGCTCTTCCATGAAAGACCAAAAATATTAAACAATCAAAGGGTTTTTAAAGGTATTTTTGCCACGTGTGTGTTCTGTTCACACAAAAGTTCACCCTAAAGTTTTGTTCAGAGATTTCTCATCGGAGTCAATGCAGCATTAGAGCAGTGACACTTTTACTTCCCTTTGTTGACAGCTGTAATGCTGTTATGGATAAAATTCAGACAGCTACAAAAGGTGATGGAATGGGCTCCAAGATCCTCTTGGCTGGTGTTCTTTACCTCTAACCCTCTCAGCTGCTTTGCCTTCACTCCTCTTTCCTCCACAGGGCTGCCTTTCGGTTCCCCCTGACTCAGGCTCACCTGTGCCTGTGTAACCCTGACATCACACCTGGTGTGAGGTAATGACACGCCTTCAGTGTCACTGTAAAGCCCCAGAAGGTGTCCCCGCGTGGAGGTGAGGTGGTGCTTCGCGGTCATTCAGAGGAAGGTCTCTGCGCCTGGGGCTGGCTGGAGGGTGTGGCTCGGGCTCTAAGTCAGGGGCCAGGTGAGTGAGAAGGCACTGCCTGCACCACAGGTGATTTCTGTGCCGTTCTCCTGCAGTGCAGGGCAGGCACTCCGGGCCAGGAACTTCCCTGCCAGGGTTGAGTGCAGGGAGGAGTTACAACCCGTGTTGTCATTTTGCCTGTTCCATTCAGAACTCCTCCTTTCGGAGCACAAAAAGCCAAGAGCTTTTAGTTAAAGAGAACCAAGGATCTAAAATTGGTTAGTCAAGTGGAATTTTTTTATAACCAAGAACACTGAGGTGGGACTGGAATGCTAAGCCATATTCAGGGACTCTAGAGATGCCTGGAATATTGGGGGGAAATTAAAATTAATTATGCTCAGCTAACAGCACCTTCTGTCCTTATGCCATGAGGTAGGACAAAGGTCTTTGCCTTACCTGTCCTGCACAGTTAATTGTGGAAGCTTTAAGGTGTCTCTGTAGGCTGTTTTGCTGGAAATAACTTGCTTTGGGAATCAAGGGTCAGTAATAGCTGGATGTTTTTGAAATTGCTATGTGTTTTCAGTTTGATCAGACAGAGCAGCCTCTTTTGGGGATGGTCATTGGCAATTCTGGTGTTTAAGAATATTAGAGGTCAAGTTCCTGTGATCCATTTCTCCTTTTGTGTTGGAAATTACTTGGTGAACAACAGGAGGAGTTTGAGTCTTTCTGTTTAAGGAATGCAGCCCTGGAAATGTACATGAAAGTGGGAAGAACTGGAATATTATGAAGTTCATCCTCACCAATTTTGCTGTAATGGTAGCTTTCCCTTTTTAGCTTCACTGTGATTCACTGACTAAATATGTGGCTTCAAAATATGGCCTTATTTAAACTAAACAGATCCCTTGCACTGAGTGGGGCGAAGTTCTCTGCTAGAGTTCTGTGTTATGAAGTGAATAGTGTTGGCTTCTTAAAAAACTAATTGGCTTAATGGAGTCTTGAAAACCCTTATAAAATGTCATCAAAATTACCATCTGGAATTGGAATGTTTTGCTTTTCTATTAAAATCGTCCGAGCAAAAAGTGAAGTTACAGGTTTTTTTTTCCTCCAAGCGTTGCAAAGGGTTTTTTTGTAAGAAAGGGCATTGAAAGCAGTTGAAGTAACTGGAGAATTTCCACCTACAGAAAGAGCCCACCAGTGGTGGTTGGGCTGCAGGGTTTGCTTGGTTTCAGTATTACCTTCTCTCTTGTATTCCTCCTTTTCCTCCCAGCATTCTCTGCACCTGAGTTCAGGCTTGGGCTTCCTCGATGAGCCAACTCACACTGAATAATTACTTCAACTGCTTAGAATTGCTCTGAATAATTGGAGATCATAAAATTAGGAGGAATCATTGAATCATCTCTTCAGACATAAATGAGAGGATGGTACCTAATTAACTTTTCTAATTAAGAGGCACATTTGTAGCTGGAGACTGGCTGATTTTCCACAAAGACCTTTGGCAGCCAGACCCCGTGGTTAGTGTCAGTTAAGTTTTTGCAGAGCAGTTTAACCTTCTGGTGATGTTTGTGTCTTGTGTTTGCCTGAGTTTGTTTAGCTTCAAATTCCAGCCTCTGGCTCGTGTTGTGGCTTTGTCCTCCCAGCTGGTGATTGTACCAAACTCCAGGTCCTGTGCAAGGACTGACACTGATAACAGTCTCCTCTGTGTGCTCCTCACAGACAAAGCTTGGGAAGAATTTGGCTGCAAGGAGGGTGTTTTCTAACTGATTTTTTGGTTGTTGCTGCTGCTCCTGTCTCAGCTTCTTGACTGAATTTCGGGTTTATCCTGGATGCTGTATTGGTCACGTATCTTCTGAGTACAAAGGTGACGTGGCTGCCTAATGAAATACTAATTTATGCTTGTTTGGGGTTTATATTCTCTGTCATGCTTGTGGTGTTATATGAGAACACTGTGTTTAAGTGATTGCTCTGTACGGTTTTCAGGCCTCTTCCAGGATAACTCCCATTCCATCCCTCTCATATGGATTGGTTCTTGGGTAGATTTGAATTTGTGTGTCTGTAAACTGAGTTGAAATTTGTTTAGCATTTGTTTCCTTGGCTCCTGTACCACTGACCTATGTAATTGGATGAACTTCTTGATTATTTGCTGCCTTCTCGATGTCTCTGATACATTCTTTATCAGTAACTCTTTTCTTTCTTTTAGAACCATCATGAAAATGTTTACTTTGATGCCAGGAATCCAACTTGACTAGGAACTAATCCTCCAATTACTTGAAGATACCCTGTCCTTAGTTGAATACTGGGACTCATTAGGTAACAAACTTATAATCTGTTCACTGAATGCTCTTCTGCTTTTATGTTCTACTTTGTGGCTTGAAATACTGTTTGGTGGAAAGTCAGAGGTCTGTGTCTCTTAGAGCAGTATTGCCCTGAAATAAATTCTTTATCCTTACTAAGAAAATCACAAGCAGTAGGAGACCAGCAGGTTTTCCTCTAACCTCTGTAATGACTGGACATCTCAGGTAGAAGAGTTGGATTTTCCAGTCATACACACCTGAGCAGACCCTCCAGCTGCCACGTTGCTGCTGGGTTTGTCACTTGCAGAGAAGTGACATCTGCATTCTGGTTTCCTCTTTGGAAAGTGCAAGCTGAAATCTTGAGCAACGTCCCCCATTTTGGTGGCTGCCACGAGGCAAGGTTAGGAAATGTGTGTTAGTGCAGTCACAGGTCAGCACTGAGGTTCAGCTCTTCTGTGTTGGCAAGAAGCTGCTGCCACGATTTTTAGGGAGCTGCTTGGGCCAAAATGCTTACTGAGGGGACTTCCTCTATCTTACCAGACTGTGTGTCTGAAACTAATTGCTGGGGGGTGAAAAAAGGAAGTCTGCAAAAGGCTGTCTCCCTTGAACTGGCTGAGTAACTTGAGAGGAAAATGGTCACTGTTGTTCTATTTTTCTGCCTGTGCTTCACACTGATCTTCCCCATGAGCAGCTGTTTGCTGTAGGTTCTACTGTATGTCAAGGTCTGAGCTTTTGTAGAGGTGTTTAACACTTGCATGTCAGAGATGCTTCAGGCTTATTTCCTGGTCAGTGATAATTCCAGGAAATGGAGAGGGGACTTGGAGCTCCCACTCCAGCATCTGTATGACCAGGCACTTGCAATAAGCCCTCCTTAATGAACAAAGAAGGAAATCTAATGGGGAAAAAACATTCTTGGGTGGATCACACTGTTTGCTCAGAGATGATTTTGGTTTGTCTTGCCATCTGTGGCTTGCTCAGCCTTCCTTTTGATGAGTAGCCACTAAAAATGACCCAGCTCCTCTCAGAGTGTCTTCTGTGAGCTCTGTGTTCAGAGTTCCCTGAAACAAGCTCCCCACTCAGAGCCTGTTCATGAGGCACGACTATGTCATATGTTTCTGTGAAGTGATTCATTGCTTGCAGTGGAAGTGGCAGCTGAATGCCTCCAACTCTGCTGATTTTAATTTGAAATGATTACTCTCTGTGGCCTTGTGCAAGTTCCTGTGCAGTTGTTTAGTGGCAAAAAGTAACTTCTTTGGCATTTCTCTGCCTCTTTCCTCTTTTTTTTTTGCTTCTTTAATGTATTTGGCATGTAAGCGTATAATTAGAACACTTTGTTCTTGAAAGAAAATCGAGCTGCTATTCTGGATGTGAAGTTTTACAGACTTAAAACAAAGGGGTACTTCATTATCCTTCTCCTTTTAGTACCCCTTGACAAGCAAATAAACTGTTGAGCTAAAGCAGCGAGAGCAAACTTAGTCCTGGGGGCACCAAATTGCAGGTGAGAGGAAAAATGGGTATAAAGGCTTGTGAACGAAGTGGGTTGTTTGGGATCTTGTTTGCTGCTGAAAAGTAGTTGCCTCTAGACTAATTTTGCTTTGTCGCCTAAAATGGAAGATAAAAGGCACCTTCAAGCCTTTCTGCAGCAAGGATGTGGTTCACTCAAGTGAAATGAGCAGTCTCTTGCCTGTGCCAATGATGCGTGTTTGAGAAATCCCTTCGGTGTGTCAGAGGGAGCTCAGCAGTGTCTGCTCTGCTCAGCTGGGGGCTCTGCTTCCCCCCAGCTCCAGGGGTGAATGCTGTGCCTGCCCTGGACCTCTCATGGAAAGAGGCCAGCTGGGGGAATTCAGGGAACAAAAGAGGTGGATCTTGGTGTCAGAGGCATCTTCCTCCTTGCACCTCCGCACTGATCCTCTGCCACGGCTCTTGGCTGCTCTGAGCTGTCACTGCTGAGTTAGGAAGTGGCCACAAACCCTCTTTGTGCACCAGGCTGCATGTGCAGCTTTAAGGGAGAGTTGGTGTGGGAGAGTGAATGCCTGTGTAGCCAGACAGTGCACCAGGTCGGGGAAAGCACCTGGGCTGAAGCTAACCTGGGGAGACAAGGAAGTTTTAATTTGGGCTTTTGTCCTGGGTGATTTTGCTTTGGCTGAATGAACACTTGTGCTGCCATAACAGGGGGAAGGGGTGGTGTGGGAATAGGGAGGATAGGGAGTGTGGCAGTTACCCATTCCATGGGATATTCCAAACAGGCTGCCTGAAATAATATCACAGGTAGTGCATTTGTTCTTCAGTAATTGAATTATTTAATAACTGTATTCTCATCCTCCCCAGAATACCTAATACCTCTTGTACATACTTTTTAAACCATGACTTTTCATTTCTCTTTATGTTTTTTTTCAGACAATGGGCACTGCATATTAAGCAGGGCTGGAAGACTGAAGCCCATCTGGGGACAGAATGAGTTTAAAAGATGCTGACAGTGCAGTTTGCCAGGCAAAGGCAGCCTACAACCTTCAGATTTACCCCCAGCTCTCCACAGAAAGTGCTCCCTGCTGCAAAGTGACAGCAACCAAGGACAGCACATCATCAGATGTCATCAAGGACGTGATCAGCATCTTGAACTTGGATGTCTCGAAACATTACGTGCTGGTGGAGGTGAAGGAATCCGGGGGAGAGGAATGGGTGCTCGACGTCAACGATTCCCCGGTTCACAGGGTCCTGCTGTGGCCTCGGCGCGCGCAGGACGAGCACCCGCAGCAGGACGGGTACTACTTCCTGCTGCAGGAGAGGGACACCGACGGCACCATCAAGTACGTGCAGATGCAGCTGCTCTCCAAGGAGACGGACGCGCGGCGCTTGGTGGAGAGGGGCTTTCTGCCCTGGCATCAGGAGGACTTCGATGACCTGTGCAACCTGCCCAACCTGACCGAGACAACGCTCCTGGAGAACCTCAAGTGCCGCTTCCTCAAACACAGAATTTACACCTACGCAGGAAGTATCCTGATCGCAATTAACCCCTTCAAGTTCCTGCCCATCTACAATCCCAAGTACGTCAAGATGTATGAGAATCACCAGCTGGGCAAGTTGGAGCCTCACATTTTTGCCATTGCCGACGTGGCCTATCACACAATGCTCAAAAAGCACGTGAATCAGTGCATTGTTATTTCAGGTGAAAGCGGCTCTGGGAAGACCCAGAGCACAAACTTCTTAATTCACTGTCTCACGGCACTGAGCCAGAAAGGGTACGCGAGTGGTGTGGAGAGAACCATTCTGGGAGCTGGACCGGTCCTGGAGGTAAAGTTCTGCTCAGGTTGCCTTCTGTGGAAACTGGGCTTTGAAAGCTTCAAATAACTGCTGCTGAGTGCTGCCTTTGAGTCACCCGCTGGGCTTAAAATGTCACTGGTTTAGGCTTGTCCCTTGGTTTGGGCTTAAATGTCACTGGGCTGCAGTGGTGTTTGGCAGAGTGGCTCAACTGCTTCTAATTGATTTTCCTTAACTAGTCCTGCTGTTCAGTTGACTTCCTGTCCCTTGTAATTTAGATGTGACTCTTATTTCCACCACTGAACACTAATATTCTGGGACAGAGGTTACCTGTGTTTTCCATCTGAATGAAATGGTAAGCAAATATTTTCCTAAAGGTTGTTCCAGTGAAGCACCAGCTCCTTGGTGTGATCCTGCCTTTGTGCGTGAGCAAGTCCTGCAGCGTTTTTCTGCACTCACTCTTTGAGGGAGTTATTTCCCTTCTACAGCAGGAGAGCTGCATTGTTAGTTGGGGAGAAAGGGGGAGTCTGTTTTGGCTTGTAATTATTACAGCATTGCCAACAGAAAGCAAAACTGAACATGTGAGAAGGAGGGGGCACAGCTGGTCTTGTATTAGGTAATGGCAGGACAAACTCAAACTGCTCTCGTAGGCTTCGCCCTCTCCCTTTTATTCTCCAAAAGGAAAAACTCTTGAAGTGTGAATGGATGCAATGGTCAACCCCAATAAAATCTTCAACAACAAAGAGCTTGGACACAGACACTGTAATTTTTAGGTTTAAATAGTTTCAAATGTAACAACACTTTCATGAAAAGAAGTGTAAGCCTTTTTTAAAGGCTTTTCTGTAAAGAATGAGGAATATATGCAAGTTCTTTTTTGCCTTGCTTTCTGCTGCTTGAAAGGAGAAGTAAAATTGAGGCTTGTTGGTTGCTGGAGTTCAAGTTTGCAGCTCTAAACAGAAAACAGGAAGGGGTCACTGTGGAAAGCCCTGTTTGATCAGCTGACCTTTCTGCCTTTGATAAATTTAACTGTTTCATATCCTCGTCTGCAGACAGGATACAGCTGTGCCAAACCAGGCAGAGATGGAAAACCCGGGGTGCCCAGTGAGAAATGCACATACCCCTGGTTCCAAACTCACATTCCCACCTTTGCCCGAGTCCCAGCTCGGGGTTGTGTATGTCTGAGAACGTTCAGGAAGAGATGCTTGTGATTTCCTGCCCTGAGATTGGTTATCTTACAACTTCGTCAGACTTCCACTGAGCACTTAGTAAGGCTTTTCATAAGGAACTAGTCTTGTTAGCTGGAAATCTGATGGCTGGCTGAAGGCTTAGCTTGCACACTTGCCAAATGGACTCCACCGTGGCTGTTGGAGTATGTGGTGCCTACAAGGAAATTCTCAACAATTTCTTCCTCTCCTTCGCTGAGGGTGTTTGTCAGTCACAAGCTGGTTCAGTGTACGCCTGTCTTCCCAAATATCCCAAAAGATAAGAGAGTTTATGACAACTAAATGTAAAAAATTGTAGGAACATCTAAATCCTAAAATATCTTTCAGAATTGAATGTATATTCCTGTGAATTCTGTGCCTATCAAAAAGTGTCCCTAGGTGTAGAACATAAGAAGTAAAATCCTGATTGGATACATCACAGTGGGTTCAGCTGGCCCTGAAGCTTCCATGTTTCCCAATTCCAGTCATTATTTAAAAAGAAAGTCAAATCCTGGTCCTTGGGAGGGATGCACAGAAAGCTTCCATTGCTTTGTGGAAGTTAAACTTACTGCAGGCTCCTGTCCCTTCTAAACCCACCCGTGGTGACTCACTGTGGGGCTTTACTGAAGGGAACTGGAGGGCTGCAGGGAGTTTTTCTTACAAGGGATTTTTTGCAGTGGGCCCAAACTATTTGAGAGGGTTCTGTTTAATTCTGAAGTTCTATTCTGAGTCCTCTTCAAAGCTGAACGTGTCCTCTTGACTGAAAACCTTCATGATGTAGAAATGGGTTGCGTTTTGGGTCAGAACTTCCTCATTTTAGTGGTGTAAAATGTGTCTGTTTCCAGGCTGACCCTGTGTAAAAGTTCAGGGGGTTACAGCAGCCACTTCTAGCACAGGGGTTTGAGCATGGTGAGGGTGTTGAGGTGGATTCATAATTTTATCAGGGAGCTTGGAAATGTATTTTTTACTGAATCCTATTTCTGTGATGGCTAATTCTGTACTCAGATCTCTGAGTGATTTGCAGATAAACTCTTGTTAATATTTTAACTCCTTGTTCCCAATTTCTACACTTTGAAGGATGGAGTTACAGCTGTACCAGAAAAGGAGATTTGGCATTAAATGTTGCTTGAGATTACCTTGTCAGAGGTCTGGGAAATGAAGGACACGATACTGAGCCAGCAGAGTTAAAAACCACATCGGGTATCAGCACTAGGGCTGGGGAGAGGAGAGTGCTCTGAGCCTCGGAGCTTCTGCTCAGTCTCAGCTGTGTCTGAGGTTCCCTCTGGGGGTCTGACAAACAGAGGCCAATTCCAATAATTCTGGTTACCTTTGGCACTGTGTGCAGCTTTCTGGAGAGGGGGAATCCAAGGCTGGCTGCTTCCAGGGCACTGTGGTGCTTCAGCACAGCCCAGAGCTCTGGCTTGTGCTGCCTTTTAACAGTTTGTGAGACATTCAGTTGCTTTAACTCCAGATTATGGGTTTTTAATTATATCTCCAGGCCAAGGGAGGTAATCTCCAGTGAAGAGCAGTTTCTTTGAAGCTGGTGGGAAGATAAATAGAAGCTCCATTTTAAGATACTCCTGAGTTTTTCATCCTCTTCTAAATCTAGTAATTAAAATATAGTTCCCTGACTTGGAGTTTTGCCTTCTTGTATTGACTGTTAAGTTCAATTAAATTTCAATTGAAATACTAAAAAGGAAGTTACATTATCATTTGGGTGAAATTGGGAAGAGTGAATCAAACCTTGGGGAACAATTACTTGGGTCAAATTGGGAAGAGTGAATCAAAGCTTTGTTTATTTTATAGAGTCTCAAACAAGAGAGTGAAACCTTCCCCTACACACTGAAGAAGTTTCCAATAAATTAATATTTTCCTTTCATCAGGGAAAAAGTCTTAACTGTGTGTTTTGGCTATAAAATGCACAGTGTGCAGTCGAAGCCTCCGAATTTATTTTGGAAACCTAAAGTGAAGTTGTTTTTCAAGCCAAGTAATTGAGTAAAGTGGCAGAAAATTGAGGGAGGGAATGGAGGGAGTCGGAGCTTTGTCTTCTGGCAGCAGAGCTCCCCTTGGCTTGTCTGCCCTCAGGATCCTGGGCTTGTTACAGAATTCCAGTTACTGTTTGAGTGTGCTGACAGTTCCTTTCCCTGAAATGGGAGCTGGGGAGAGGTGGAACAGATGCTGGGGGAACCATCATTTCTCATGTGTTATTTTGAAAGCCATTGCTTATTCCCATTTTGAATGTGTCCTTGAAGGTTTCCTAATGACACTGAACCACTGTTGGGGAAGAATTGAGGCTCAGATAAAATGGAAATCCAAGAGGAAGCATTCACTAAGTGGTCTTCTAAAGAAGAATTATTATTGACAGCACCATCAGATGGGGCTGTGAGATTTTCTAAAACTCACCATATGAAAAAGCTTTTGAAATGTAATTGTAGAAAGTTTTATGCTTTACAACTCTGGGGCAAAGAGAGTAAAGCCATTTGCTGTCAGCTCTGTTCCCTTCATGACAGTCCTGTTGTGCTGGTGGCTTTGGGATAAGATGGATTGGAGCTTCAACTCTGCTTTTCATTTGTATTTGCCATCAAAGCCTGCACATGCATTTCGTGGGTGTAGCCAGTTCTATTCCAGGGAAAGTGCTTGTTTGGAGTGATTATCTGCATGTGTTTGTTTTAAGAATCATAATCAGAGGAGGAATGGAACTTCCTTTTTCCATTTGCTTGGATGTTACTGCTTGGGTTTTTTGTAAAAACCTCTTGCTGCTTTTCCCTGCTGCACACAACTCCTGGGGGAAAAAATCACCTTGTCCTTTTCAGAGTCTCACCGTGGGGATTGCTCGGAGTTCCTGGGACATCCCCCAGCACGTGGAATTGCAGAATTACCCCGAGCACTGCCAATTCCTGGGCGAGAGTGAGCACTTCACAGCAACTTTGTGAAGGCCACTGTGAAACCAAGTTCAGCTCCAAAGGAGTCGTTCCCTCCCTCTTCCAGGGTGTGGAATTTGGGTCTCCCCTGCCATGGTAGATGGGTGGTGGCTCTGCCCTGGAGTCGGGGGGTTTGCACGGGAACCTCGGTTGCTTTTTCAAACTGTGGCAATTCTGAGGAAAGAATTGAGTGAGATTTTTAGTTGTGTTCCTGTGGCTTGGTTTTGACAACAAATAGAAGCAGCATTTGATGCTTTTCTGGGTACTTTTCAATCTGTTGCTGCTGTAGGAGTTTGGAGTGTCCGACTCCAGTTTGTGCCTCCTGCATTCCAAGGTGAGAAGATTGGTTGGATGACTTCCTGCCGCCCGGAATAGGCTATTCCTGCTTCCCTTGCTCTGCTATTTTTGACTCACCCTCTCTTTATAAAGCTGGTGTTGTGCATTGGAGTGATTTAGTTTTAGTTTTTCTTGTTTTGTGTGCTTCCTGATTGGCTCACAAGGGAAAGCAGTGAATGGATTGGGTTATATAAAGGATTATTTCTTTTTTAGCTGAAATTGTCACTTGTCCCCTCACGTCTTTCGAGTTTATTTTGTACTGATCAAAGTATATTGAAGGACACGGTAACAGTTATTAGAGTTTGAAGTTAACTTGGAAAAAAACCCCAACCCAACCATTCCCCACCCAAAATGTTAACCGACTTGGAATGTTCTTTAAAAAGTTGTAGATGTTCAAGGCTCTTCTGAGGAACCCATTCAGTACATGAAAACTTTCCTAAAATCTGTTAATATTAGATCAGCTTTTAAGAATTTGCTGTGTGCTTTGGCCAAATACCAGACACATGAGATCATAAGAGCCTTTAGTTTTAAACTGTATTCATTGCTTACATGAGTAATCACTAAGAAAAGTTTGTCAGGAAGCCCAAGTTATGGGGTTTCTTAACTCTGTGATGCCAAAAATTAGTTCTTACAAAAGGCTGTGGCCATTGTAGCTGTAGTGTGGTTTGGTTTCTTGGATATAAGCAGTGAACTGATGGTTAACTGGTGGCTCGGGTTAGAAAACTTTAGAAAGAGACGTTTTTGTGGGATCAGTTTGCAGGTCCATTATTGTGGAGCCTGGCAGAGTTCACTGCAGCAGATTTCCCAAGGCACAGAATGGGAAGTTTGTCAGAGAGCCAGAGTGGAGCCACTGTCCTGGAGAGCAAGAGGGGCTGGCTGACAGGGCTGGCAATTTGCTGGGCTCCTGCCACGGGACTTACACTTCTCATTTGGTCCCTGTGAGGAGCTGACCTGGATTTGATGCAGACATTGATATGCATGTGCATGCAAAGGGGGCTCTACAAAAAGAAAGCTGGGTGGTACTTTGTTGGATGGAAGTTCCAAAAAGATCCTGATGGCTGCTCAGTGCTTCCTTTGAAAAATCTGAGTGGGGATGCTGTTGGCATTGTAACATGGGTAGCGTGGGCTTGGAAAATCCAGAGGCTGAGCTCGGCCACCTGGGAGGTGCTGAATACAGACCCTGTCCCTTCACTCTTGTGTGAGCACCTCTGGGTACAGACCCTGTCCCTCCAGCCTTGTGTGAGCACCTCTGGGTACAGACCCTGTCCCTCCAGCCTTGTGTGAGCACCTCTGGGTACAGACCCTGTCCCTCCAGCCTTGTGTGAGCACCTCTGGGTACAGACCCTGTCCCTCCTCTGGGTACAGCCCCTGTCCCTCCAGCCTTGTGTGAGCACCTCTGGGTACAGACCCTGTCCCTCCAGCCTTGTGTGAGCACCTCTGGGTACAGACCCTGTCCCTTCACTCTTGTGTGAGCACCTCTGGGTACAGACCCTGTCCCTCCAGCCTTGTGTGAGCACCTCTGGGTACAGACCCTGTCCCTTCACTCTTGTGTGAGCACCTCTGGGTACAGACCCGGTCTCTCCAGCCTTGTGTGAGCACCTCTGGGTACAGACCCTGTCCCTTCACTCTTATGTGAGCACCTCTGGTTATAAATCCTGTCCCTCCAGCCTTGTGTGAGCACCTCTGGATACAGGTCCTGTCCCTCCAGAATCCTTTCTGCAGTTACAGCACAGTCACCCTGCACAGGGAGAGCTCCTTTAGCTTATTCCTTTAGGTCAAAAATAACAGTTGCCTGAGGAATTAGGGTTGTTCTCCCAGTTTGTAGGAAGCGTCTCAGGTTCTCCGAACACGAGGCAGCTGGTGGTGGAAACCTGCTTGTAGGAGAGCTTGGAGAAGCTGCTTGGGAATTAGAGATCCAGGAGTCCCACTGCAGGATGGCTGCAGCCCCAAAACCAAGAGAGGGGAAGGCTTTCAATGTGCTGATAGCGTGACTGTGCAGCCCCCACACGTGCCCTGCTCCGGATGTGTGTGTGGAGGAAGAGGGTGGCATTTCTGTGCAGTCATTCCCTGAGTGAGCCATATCACGGGGGTGGATTTCCCAAAGGAGGCCTGCAGTGCTGGGGGCTCTAAGGGGAATATCTGGCAGGAACGGCTGGGGACAGCCTGGCCTACACACGGTGTTTTTGCCAATAATTGCGTCTCCCCCGGGGTTTCTTCAGCTGCTGCACTGCCTGTGTGGCACAGGGGACAAGTTCCTCCTAAGCTTGGAACACAAAGTGAAGAGCTGACAAAGTTAAGGACAACTAATTTACTGGATTTTGAGATGTAATAAGTTACCTTTATGGCTCTTAAGCTTGGCTCATGCGGAGGGTATTCTGTTACCACAGGACAGAAGTATGGGAGATGCAGTTAGGGTTCAGAGATGCACAGTTAGGGTTTGTATTTTGTGGTTTTTCCCCTTTTCTGGCACCTCGCAATGGAACTGCATGCTCTGGTGTTGTGTAGCAGAGCAGCTGCCCACGAGTGGTTCTGTAAACCAAAGTGTTTCTGTTGATTTTTTCCCTGTGTTTTGAATACACAACTCTGAAGATTCCTGGGCTAACTTTATAAACGAGATCTGAACATTCTGTCTCACTTAAAAAAATGGGAAAGAGGGTGTAGTTTGGGGCTTTAGTATGAGAGAGGCAGTTTCATGATAGTCGTGCGTCTTCTTCCAGCTGAATATCCTCTCTAAGGTCTCAATTGTTAGGGACTGAGGCTGATTTGTGCTCTCTAGCTGTGACAACCTGTCTTGTACTCTTAAAAATACCTAAATGTGTTATTGCCTTCCCTCAGTCCCTCAAATATTATTGCGTGGGGCAAATAATAAACATATATAGATTCGTGATGAACACGGGGGCTTCCTCAGCTGCCTTTTTGGTATCCCTGTGCTGCTGTTTCCACAGTATTCCAGGGTTATACTGGAAGCTCCTGGAGGTCTGGACAATGACCAGAAGAGCTTGGAAAGCTGTGTGTTGACACGTTTAGTTTAATTAAAAATCAACCCCTTTTGCTTTGTTGCAGGCATTTGGAAATGCAAAAACAGCACATAACAATAACTCCAGCCGTTTTGGGAAGTTCATTCAAGTCAACTATTTGGAGAATGGGATTGTCAGGGGGTAAGTACAGTGGGGGGGCTGGGGTGCTTTTGGGGCCATCAAATGCTGCCCGGGTGAGAAGGGCTTGGTGCTGTGGACTTTGGGACTCTACCTGAGCTTTGGGGAGGTATCAGGTGATGCATAAAGTCCTTGCTTTGCTGTACAACTGGTTAAGAATTTGCTGCTGCAGCTTTGCCTTCGTTCTAAACAAAGGCCTTTTCATAACACTCCATTTTGCGTTGAAAAACAGAAGATCTGAGTTTTTAATGGGAGTTGGAGAGAAGTGAAATAAGTTTGAGGAAGCATTTTAAAGAACCTGTTTAAACAGCAGTTACAGAGATGCAGAAAGCTATAAAATTATTACTTGGATTAATTGAAATTGTGTTGCTTACGTGAAATAATCCGTGCTTACCTGTGCGGGTTCTGCTGCACTGTGGAGTGTCAGGAGCCCTCAGCGACCTTTGTGCTTCCTTTCCTTTGGCTGTTTTCGTGTTTGCTGCAACACCAGTGTCTGGGAACTCTGTACCACGTTAGCTTTGAGTGTTTTTCTGAACGAATTCGGCAGCTTTTCACACCAAGTCTCAGGGGGCTGGTACACTTTGAATACAGCAGGAGAAAAAGCTGCTCAGCCTTTGGCCTTGGTTGTTGTATCCCCGTCAAGGAGCTCGGGCCCTCGTTCAGGAGGTGGCTCTGGCACACTGGGAGGGGTTTCTGGCTGGTTTCCCTGGCAGGCTGGCTGTACACACTGTCCTGTTAGGCTGAGGATCACACCTGGGGTGTTTTGGGGGCCTCTGCACTCCTGGGCAGGTAGCTGTTAATCTCCCAGCATGTTACATGTTGTATCTTATTTCTGTGTACCATTTCCATCAGCACTTCCCTTCTCTCTCTGCCTGTCCCCAGTTGTCTCCACTAAACCCAAGGTGTTCTGAGGTGTTTCTTTGTTCCACTCACAATGTGGGCCTACTGAAATTCCCATTTTAGATTTAAGGTGGTCACTACGTTATTCTCTTGTATATTTTAGTGCAGGTCTAATTATTTGAACTCTTGGCAGTTGTCACCTGATGTTTTCTGAGCTCTTTTCTTTTTGCCCTCATGCCTTTTTCGTTTTCTGTGGCTCCTTAGGGCTGTTGTTGAGAAATACCTGCTGGAAAAGTCTCGTCTGGTTTCTCAAGAGAAAGATGAAAGGTAAGAGAGTAACAGTTTTCCAAAAGAATTCTCTTCAATGGGAGAGTTTGAGAGCATCTGAGATATATAAAATAAGACGAAAAACATTGTACTGAGGGAAATGTATCGACTTTGCAGGAACTACCATGTCTTCTATTACTTGCTACTCGGAGTCAATGAGGAGGAGCGGAAGGAATTTCACCTCAAGCAACCTGAAGATTATTTCTACCTCAACCAGGTAACGTGTGACAGGGATTTACCAGGGCATTGCTAAGGTGTGTCTGGCTGTTGTGGCAAAGAGGAAAGGAAACAGGACAGATTTTACTTTCCCTGTGCTGTCTGGGCTTCGTTCTTTGCCTTTAATCGTGGATTTTCCTTCACAGCATAACTTGAAAATTGAAGATGGGGAAGATCTCAGGCATGAGTTTGAGAGACTCAAACAAGCCATGGAGATGGTTGGCTTCCTTTCAGCAACAAAGAAACAGTAAGGACAATCCTCTAAGCTTCTCTTGCTGGCAGTTCATGTCCATGAGTGGTGTTGGGATCACAAGGAGTGCAGTGGGAAGCAGGGAGGGCTCAGTGTTTGAGGGCAGATTCTTGGAGCTGAATCAGCTCTGTTAACCTGTTATAACGAACTCTCTTGACAAGAATTCTTACAAAACCTGATTTTTCTTCCTTAGGATTTTTTCAATACTCTCAGCTATTCTTTACTTGGGCAATGTCACCTACAAGAAGAAAGCCACGGGTCGGGATGAAGGGCTGGAAGTGGGGCCTCCTGAAGTGTTGGACATTCTTTCCCAGCTGCTGAAGGTATTTCTCTTTAGCCTTATGTTTGACAGACCTGTTTGTCATGCTCTGCCTCAGCATTGCACTCGTTGCTGTATCTTGATTGCACTACCTTTGCCTTGTGGGAGGGGAAACAGATGAAACCGGTGGCATTATTTGGGTTAGAGATGGACTATAACCTGTGGCATGGAAATAGGATTTGTTTACCCACCAGTAACAGCTGAGCAGGAGCAGATCCAGTGTAAGTGTGTTCTTTGCCACCACAGGGAAACATCTGGATGAAACTAAGCTGAGAATATTTTCAAGAAGTTGTAAAGCTGTTGATGGGTGATAAATGTGGGTGTTGTCAAAGAGATTGGGCTTCTCTGAGCACGTTCTTTGTCCACTGTTGCTGTCACATTGCTCCCTGAGGAGTTTGAGGGTGACAGTAACTCTTGTTCTCTCTTGTTTGGAAGGTTAAACGAGAAATCCTGGTAGAAGTGCTAACAAAAAGAAAAACTGTGACTGCTAATGATAAGCTTATTTTGCCATATAGTCTCAATGAGGTGAGTAAAAGAACATCACTAGAATTATTTTAAATAAGTGAAACTTGCTTTGTTGGACTAAAAAAGTTAATCTGGTACACTTTGACGTTGTGAGGGTGCTTGGAAAATTAGAAGTTGGCATTAAAGGAAAACTGTGATTTTATTTGTCTCTGCTGGCATTGTGACAGCAATCACCCTGTGAGTGACACTGGTTTGAAACAGAAATGCTTTTTTTCCACTAAAGTTGTGACCATTGTTTGCTCTGCAGGCAATTACAGCTCGTGATTCCATGGCAAAGTCCCTGTACAGTGCTCTGTTTGATTGGATTGTTCTCAGAATCAATCATGCACTTCTTAATAAGAAGGACATGGAGGAATCTGTTACAGTAAGTCTCTCACTAAACAAGTGTCCGTGCAGTTGTGTGTTCACAGCAAAGCTGGAGGTGACATGTTCAGCTGCCTGGGAGGAAGTTACTTTAAGAAGCCCGTGGTCATATTGAATCACCTCTGTTTTTGCAATAGACAGAGCTCTTAAATATTCCATTTAAATATTCAAAATCCATCAGCATAGACTGCAGTGCTTTCTGTGCTGTTTATCTCTTGAGGGTTAAGGACTGTATGACAGGTTATTAACTAGATTTCCATGTCTTCTCTTAGTGTCTGTCCATTGGTGTACTTGATATCTTTGGATTTGAAGATTTCGAAACCAACAGTTTTGAACAGTTCTGTATAAATTATGCAAATGAGCAGCTTCAGTATTATTTCAATCAGCACATCTTCAAATTGGAACAGGTAAGAAAGAAGAGTTGTAGAAATAACACCTTTTTATCAAGTGCTCGTTTATTATGCAAACTTAACCTCTCTTCTGCAAAGCTCTTGGCATAATTGTTCGAACGTTTCTGAACTATTAACTTCTTGTTTCATCGTTGCCTGCTGTTGTTTGGAAGGAGGAGCTTTGCTGTGCTCTTTTGTGCTCTGTGTGTACCAGTGGTAGCGAGGTGTCTCTGCCTGACTGCAGAACCCACGGCAGCGTCCAGGTGATCCCAGATGAAACTGCAAACTTTGCTGTTGAAGTCTGTAGGGGAGGTGTTTGAGTCAGGTTTTTGCTTTGTTTAAATGCTTGGGAAACAGTTTCTCATCTTTTTCTCAGCTTGTAAGTATTTAATAACAACCTTTGTTGCTTCTCCCACCTAAGTGCATTTCGGGGGTACAGCAGTGTGCTGACACTGGCAGTAGTTCTGAAATCCTGATACTACTGGCATATGTTGATTTATTTGTTTGCAGATGATATCGCCTTACAGAGCACTTGGAGGGCTGCAGGAGCCAACAGATCCTGTTTCTAGGCTGAGCTTTGGGAGCTTTGCTCTAGACTTGGATTTTTTTTTTTTCTGCTTTGTGGTTCTCAGGTCACTGTGCTGAAAGAGAGAAGTCATTCTGTAGTATGTGATATTCTGTCAACAACATGTAGGTAACTGCAAACAAGCATTTTAAAGAAAGAAAAACTACCAAACATCCAAAGTTTGTGTGTAAACACAATGCTGAGGTCCCTGTTTTGTAACTTAGGACAGAACTGGTTATCCAGGCTGACCAGAGTAAATAGTTACATTGTCTTCTTTTTTTTTTCCTAATGCCATTTTTCCAAATAAGCTTAATCCTTGAATGACCCATTTCCTGTATCTCTTGCAGACTCAGGGCCCTCAGGGGGATCTCTATATCTCTTTAAAGAAAGGCTTTTTTGTCTGTGGAAAATGGCATTTTGGTTCTGTAAGGCAGCACTGAGCAGTCTGTGTTGGGCAGGCTGAATTCTACCTACTTAAAAATAATGCATTTATCATCCTCATCTAGAACACTGAGAGGTGCTCTTTGTCCTTTGTTTAGCACAAAACTTAGTTAGTTTTGTGTGATACTTTTTTATATTAGTACCTTATCATTGCTTTGTTTCCTGTGAGTGTTTGCAGCACATAGAAAGTCTGATGTTTTGGTTCTGTATCTTAGTGGGAAGCTTGTCCTGTTGGGCATTTGGTGTGTTGCCATTTCAGGTTTTCTGAACCCAAGCAACATCCACTGCTCCCTTGGGGAGGTTCTGGTGGTGTGTGGATTTTCACTGCCTGCTTTGAAACTCCTCTTATTTCTTCTGCCGGCGCAGTTTGAAAATTCTGGAGCTTGATAATAAATATTTGTCACTTCCTATGATAGAAGAATTATGGAAGAGAAAAAGACTTTTGCTCTTCTGATATGTGTACCCAGGGTTTCACTGGAGTGCTGTAGATGTAAAGCCTGAGTCCAGGGTCAGGGGCTGCTGATTGCTGGGAAGGCAGAGCAGGGCAGAACATTCTTGTCTCTGCTTTAGTTTTTAATAAGTCTCCCCCAAAAGTGCACTGTTGACTGATGTGCCTAAGGGGACCTTTGATCCGAGCCTCTGCCTGCTGCTCTGTTCTGTTCTTATTTATAAATTTTCCCTGTGTTTGTCTCTGCTGCCTGAACTAACAAACTGCACTGGCTGACGCTGTTTGAGGATGTGTTTTAAGCTCGTAGCCCACAGGACGTCAAAGGTCAGGGCACTGTACTGATGAGGGAATTTTCTTGAGCTACGCAGGAGGAATATAAGAGTGAAGGGATCACTTGGCACAATATTGACTATACTGATAATGTGGCCTGCATTCACTTAATCAGCAAGAAGCCCACTGGCCTCTTCTATCTTCTGGATGAAGAAAGCAAGTAAGCAAGAAACATCTTCTGAAAAAACACGTGTGGCAGGGAGGAGGGAAGGACTGTGAGAGGGGACAGAAATACAGCACTTGAGAAAGGAGGGGAATGTCATTTACGGCTGGTTTACACTGCAGTTTGCTTCTAAGGGCTCCAGTATGGTGGGGATATAAATTAATGCTAAAACTGAGCTTTGGCTTAAGCAAATTTAGAAACTTCCATGGTTGTGGTTTGCTGTGGAATTACAACTGAAATAACACATATGTGTGTAATTCCTGGGAACATTAAGAAGCAAATGTGGTAAATAGTTAAGGTGGTTCTAACTAAACTTGGCTGGTGAAGTGGGAGGAAATGTTGAGATACACGTGAACCCCCAGAACATTCTGAGCTGCGAGTGGAGCTGCTTGGTTTGGGTCCAGAAATCAAACCCACCTCTAAAATTCAGAGCAGGTGTAGAGATCTTGGGCAGCTAATGCTTTCCAGAGGGATCAGTAGGTGTTCACTCTGCCACCCTGGTCAGCAAACCTGGCTTTGAGAAACCTCTCCCGTTGTGCATTCCCAGCTTCCCACACGCCACCAACCAAACCCTGCTCGCGAAATTCAAGCAGCAGCACGAGGAGAACAAGTTCTTCGTTGGGACCCCCGTGATGGAGCCCGCTTTTATTATTCGCCACTTTGCTGGGAAAGTGAAGTACCAGATCAAAGTAGGTGGTGGATGTGACGGCCACAAAGTAATCCTTGCCTTTCTGGCTGCGGGAGACTTGCAGGGAACGGGCTGGATCGGGAGGGTTCGCGGAGCTGCTTTGGGGGTGGTGGCGCAGACCGGAGGGTGGCGCAGACCGGAGGGTGACGCCTGCTGTAGTGGGAACCCTTTAGAACAGCGAGCTCTTCTGGCTGGTGATGCCCTGGGTCAACCCTTGCCCTGCAGGACTTCAGGGAGAAGAACATGGACTACATGAGGCCGGACATCGTGGCCCTGCTGCGCGGCAGCGACAGCGCCTTCGTGCGGGAGCTCATCGGCATGGACCCCGTGGCCGTGTTCCGCTGGGCCGTGCTGCGCGCCGCCCTCCGGGCCATGGCCGTGCTGGCAGAGGCCGGGCGCCACAGGGCTCAGAGGACTGCAGGTGTGCCAGGGAGCGCTGCCCCGGGCTGGGCAGCCGGGCGGGGAGCGCTAGTGTGGCTGGTTTGTGGTGAAACCGTGCTGGGCGGGTGCCGAGGGCGAAGCGGCCGGTGGGGAGGGTTCACGTGTCAGGGGAGGTGGTTGCTGCTCTGCTGGGGGGGCTCAGCTCTGCTGCTCCACTCGGTGCCCCGTAGCCAGCAGGCTGTGCCAACCTCGATGTGCCATTCCTAAAAGCTGGGGAAGGAAATTCTAGTAGACGTTGTCTTATCACTAGTTTTGATCTTAGACAGAAATTTCGGGGAATATTGTGAGTCAGGAGGGACCCACAGGATCGTGGAGTCCAGCTCTTCAGTGAATGGGCCACACGGGGACCAAACCCACAGCCTCGGTGGTATCAGCACCGTGCTCTGACCAGCTGAGCTCATCTCGGGGTCAGTGCCTCTGGAGTTTCAAATGACTGTTCAGGATTAGCTGTTAATTGTAAGAAGGTTTTCTGAGCAGCTGTGAGTTACTTTCTAGTAGTAGGGAGTTTGAGAAGCGAAGTGCTGTGGCTTGAAAGAGTCCTAGATAAAAGCTCCAGGTGCTCGGATAGGTATTTTGCTTGTTACAGTTGGTGGGGGCTTTTTTCTGCCTGTTACACTCATATCTTTGTCAAAATGCAACCTGTTTGTTCTTCCCTAACAGGAGTGGTGCGCCAGGGACCCAGAGTTCCCCTTGCAGAACTCCAGAGATCAAATACACCAGTGGAAAAAGTTTATCGGTGAGAAAACATTCTTAACCTGTCCAGGAGAAAGAGCTGAGTTGCTGAGCTGCATTTTTATATGTCAAATGTCAGCTACATCTCCCCACAAGGAGAGCAAGTTTCATGTATTCTGTCTGGTTTTCTTTGGCCTTTTTAATCCTATCAAAACAACACTCTGGCTTATTTTATGTAAGATCCAGAGCTACCACGTGTTGGGGGCAGCCTCACATCCATTTACCTCTGGGGTTCTGAGCTGTGTTTGGTGTCTGTTCCTCTGCAGCCAGGCTGTGTCACTGGAGGGTTCACAGGAGCACTCGTGTTGTGCAGCCTTGGGCCATGATTAGGAGGGAGGCAGGTCCTGCAGAACTGCCCCCACGTGTTCTCAGTAGGCACATTGGCCTTTCTAGGGAGTATTTAGGCTTTATACATGTTCCTTTTGCAGCTCCTCAGTGCTTGATTTCTCATTTGATTGTTCTGAGGATTTCGCTATAAATGCTTTCCAAGACTTCATTCCTTTTCACGAAAACAAGAAGTAAGTAGCAACAGGCCAGGGAGGCACATTTCCAGGCCAACTGACCTTCTGAGCACACTCTGGGTGGCAGTGAAGCCTTGGAGCACAGGAAGCATTAACTTCCTGCTGCCTCCTCATTGCTTCATCCTGGACGGCCTCTGTCACCTGGGGCAACTCAGAACTAAAGGTCCGATTTGGGTGAAAGGATTAGTCACAGCATTAACAGATCTGGTTCCTTGGGATGTCTTAAATCCTGATAGTCCAAAAAGTTCAGCGGTACCAAAGGGAGCAACAGCTGCCTGTGGTAGTGCTGCTGCTCAGGGTGGTGAGAGCACCTACCAGTCAGAAGTGATTCTTACACTTCTGTTACTTTTGATTTGTGCCTCTCTGGAGAGTAAAGAAGGTAAGTCCTGTGCCAGGACGCTTCACGAGCACACTGCATGCCCGAGGAATGGGACCTGCCACGGGTTAGGGACCATCCCAGGCTTACTTTGGAAAGCTAAACCTGAATCGATGTGAAATGGAAATTAAAAGCAAAATTTCTTAGGTATCCCTCTGACAGCTACTTTATAACTTACTTTTCTGATGTAAGTCTGCTTAAGTAGCCTCATTGTAGTAGACAAATCTATATATAAAAATACTGATTGTTGATTTTTAAGAAGCTCATATCTGTCTGAAAAGGCTGGTTGGCTAAACAAAAGGGTTCCCTGCCCATTAAGTGCATTTTGCTAAATTTCCCTCCCTTTTCTGAATTGATGGCTCAAGAACTTACATTAAAAAGGTAGAATTAGAGAGTAAATTTCGAATGAGACCCTGGCAATTAAACTCTAGGGCAGTGATGGAGTAGAAAGCGCTGACCTGACATCAGACTCCTTCATGCTTAGGAAAAAGTAGCCTGGGATTGGCCTGCCACGGTTTGGAGCACGCGTGATGGTGGGGTCTCTTGGGGTTTCACCTGCTTTTCCCCGTCCCTCACCGCTGTGTATCTCTGTTTGCCACCCCGTGCTGCTGTGACCGTGGCAGAGACATGCATGAGCAGATCATCGCCACCCTTAAAGGACTGCCCTGGCAGGGGGGGGATCCCTGCAAGCTGCTTCGGTCGCTCAGTCACCTTCAGCACCGCCCCCCCTTCATGTGAGTTCTGTGCTCTGGGCACCGCTTTGGAAGGGCAGCACGAACCAAGCAGGTGCTCCAGGCCCTAAAAAAGATGCTTGTCTGCTGCAAAAAACTGAGCAAGACAATGAGGAAGAAAACGTCTTCTGTGGGCAATGCTTTGCTGCTTCGTAGCATTAGCTGAAAGTTAAACCTCCTTCTCATATAAACTTGCATTAAACCCAGGCACGAGCTTGTTGTTGCAAAATATTCAACAGTGAGATCTCTCAGAAGGTGGAAGGAATGGGTTCCTGAAATTCAGGATGCTGGTGCTGGATGTGTTCCTGGGTTAAGAGCCTTTACATGTGCATTCTGTGCATGGGTTAGAAAATCTGGCTCCTCTGTATAAAAAGTAGATGTGTAATTGTATAATACATAAGTAAATGCATTGTGTAATGAGTGAAGTGGCTGGCATGGAGCTGGAACCTGCCTGAGATCACAGAACCAACATGCTCAGAGTGAGGAGGATGTGAACTGCAGCCTTGTTTCTGGGAGCTCCCCCTGCTTCCCCTCCTGTGTGCACGGGGGCAGTGCCCGAGGTGTGTGTGTGCTCCAGGCACTTCTGGGGGTGGGCTCAGACATTCCAGAATTCCCAAGTGGGTGCTGGGACATGCACTGTCCTTCTGGGAGCCGTGAGGTACTTCCACAGGGGTTCTGGTGCAAGCAGCAATAACTGCTGAGAAAAATATTTTAGTATTAAATGAGGGTTCAGTGGCTGTACAGTTAAATAGAATAACTCACCCAGAAACAATCTGTGCAACACTGCAGTCTGGAATAGCTTTAACTGCAGAGGATATGTTTCACTTCTGAAAGCTTCCAATACCTACAGAATTTATTTATTAAAAAAAAAATGGTCTTGTTGCAAAGCAGTTTGCATTTCTTGCCTTGCTCACTTGTAAGAAACGTGCATGAACACACCTTGGGGCTCTCGTGCTCATTTCCTGTCCGTCTTGTCTCGTGTCACTTATGGCTGGCTTGCTTAAATAACCAAAAATCATGTGTTTGTTCTTTTTCCTTAAATCATCTTTATTTTAACAGGAAAAGTAGAGGCATCAAACAGAAGCAGATCATTCCCAAGGTAAAGTTACTGAGAAAAATTAGTTTTCTCTTGTTTTTTTGGGGGGTGGTGGGTGGTGTGTGTGCTTGTTTGGTTTTGGCACTTTGAACTTCATTTTGATTGACAGAACTCTCTTCAGAAAATACTGTTTCACAGAGTAGGAAAGTTGTGCTATTTATCCTCTTGTGGCAAGCTAAAGAATGGGTAAATGTTCACCTTTATAAGAATTGTTAAACAGAAAGGAATTGTGAGTTGGCATCTGTTTCATTAGACTGGAGGTGCCATAAATGCATAAAGTCACTTCAAATCAGGGTGGGCAAACATAGTAATCATGTAATTCCCCTGGTTCCCCTTGCATTCTTGGGATGGGGCAGTGGAAATTTCACTCTGAAGAAGTGTTTTGGTCCAAAATAGAAACAATTACACAATATAACACGCCATTGAATGGGGAGCTCTAGGTAGCTGTTTTCATTTTACTCATTTTGATGCAGACAGAAGTATTTCCCCCTTAGTTAAGAGACCTGCACTTTGTTGATGATGGAACTTTCTTCCAGAACTTGCTGGACTCCAAGTCCCTGAAGCTCATAGTGAGCATGACACTGCACGATCGAACCACAAAGTCCCTTTTGCACTTGCACAAGAAGAAGAAGCCCCCCAGCATAAGTGCCCAGTTCCAGGTAGGTGACACAGCCCCGGTGCACCCTGACCTCAGGGAACAGGCACTCTGGGTCTGGTCTAGCTGGTCTTACTTGATAAAAGATCTTGGGATTTGTCTGAAGTAGGGTTGTTACTTCGTTAAAGTCAGGGTTCGTTTAGAGACTCCCCTCGTGCTGTGAAAGGTTAGTTCTCTGGACCACTCAGCCTCATCCTCGTGTGCAGATCCAGTGCTGCTGTTACAGCAAAGCCTGCGTGAAATTCCTTGAGACAAGGTGAAGGCAAAGGCAGGATGTGCTGTGTATGGGAGAACTCTGCTGGGATGGAACAGGGTTTTGTATAGGCAGGAGACCTGAAACAGCCTTATTCCTGCAGCAGAAGCTGCACTGCTGTCAGACACAACTCAAAATGCTGAAATCTGAAGAAGAAAAATGTTTGTGGGTGTGTCATTTCAGAATTCCCTCAATAAGTTACTGGAGACCCTGGGCAGGGCTGAGCCGTTCTTCATCCGCTGCATCCGCTCCAACGCCGAGAAGGTGAGGCTGCCCTGGGGCTGCCGTGGGGGCTGGGGAGCCAAGGCTCCAGCCTGGTAATACCCTCTTCCAGCTGGTTCACTGTCACCCTTCAGGCCCTCACTGTGTGTTGTCTGCTGCTCTCTTGCAGAAGGAGATGCTGTTTGATGAGAACTTGGTGCTTCAGCAGTTACGGTACACGGGCATGCTGGAAACTGTGCGGATCAGGAGGTCTGGCTACAGTGCCAAATACACATTCCAGGTATCTGAGGAGCTGGACTGTGCTTTCAGGAATATCTGCTCTCTCTGGAAACACACCTCTTGCCTCAGAGTCTTTTGTGTCTCTTCATATAGAGCTCATGACTTGGGGTGAGCTGTAAAAATTCACTGCAGTTTTGAGAGCCTGCATGGTAAAAAGTTGTAGTTAAATTGTGGGAGTCACCTACCAGTGAGTTGTTCCTTGTTGCATGAAGGAAAGCGTTCTGAGTGCAGTGCTGCTTCCACGTGGGAATTGGATTTCTGTAAAACACTCTGTGTAGCTGTAGAGATCACATGCATTAACTGGGGACTCACTGAAGCCTGCGTTTCACAGAGCAGGAAAACCAGCTCCGTTTGAAGTACTTTCAGATTCCTGTAGCTCAAGTGTCTTAACCAGATTTCTGTTTTAAAGCTAAAACTCTGAACTTGCGAGTTGTCTTCTAACTGGTCTCTTGCTGTCTCTGCTTTTCACAGGAATTCATAGACCAGTTTCAGGTGTTACTGCCCAAAGATGCCAAAGCCTCTAAGGAAGACATTTGTGCTTATTTGAATAAACTAAAACTGAATGAAAACTACTATCAAATAGGGAAGACCAAGGTGTGTGAAACTTTCTGTAAGGCAGCAAGGAACACTGCAAAATCCAATGCAGTTCTTTTAGTTACTGTTCTTTGCATTTTGTACTTAAATTAGCTATTTTAACTAGCAAATGTTGGCACATATGTTAGAGTTGCCTCCTTGGTTTTGATGCCAACCTGTTTTCTTGACCGCAGTACAAATCTGTATTATATGGATATTGTTTGGGAGATTGGTCCTGTTGGCATCAAACAGATCAATGCTCTCATTTCACAAGAGTCCTGTGGTTTGAAGGCTGTAGGTACAGTTGCATGTCTCAGAATCCAAACTCTGAAATTTAAAAGGACTTCATCTCTTTGGACATGCTGTCAGTCAGTGAGGTTTGGTGCAGGGATAAGCACTGCCATTATCTCATTACTCCTCCAGTGGGGGCTTAAAGGCTGCTGTCAACTGCTTATGGATGAACTTCTCTCTGACTGGGCAGGTGTTTATGAAGGAGGCTGAACGGCAGATACTACAGGATACACTACACAAGGAAGTGATCAGGAAAATCATCCTCCTGCAGAGCTGGCTCCGGATGGTTTTGGAGAGGAGGCGCTTTCTCAGGACGCGGCAGGCGGCCGTTGTTTTCCAGGTATCTCCAGGAACTGCCAGCCTCATTTTCCAAGCAAACAACCAACCAACCAGGCTGTTGTGCAGCACTCCCCCCCACCCCGAGGCAGGCAGCCCTCCCTTAGCCCGGGAATCTCCCTCCCTTCCAGGCGTGCTGGCGCTCCCGCTGTGTGAGGACGGCCCTGCAGAGGAGCAACGCTGCCGTGGAGATCCAGGCGGCCTGGAGACGGTACCGGGAGCGGAAACGCTTCCTGCGGCTCAGGAGGAGGGTTTGCCTCCTGCAGGCCCTGGTCAGAGGGCACCTGCAGCGTAAGAGGTAAAGCAGGAGGAGCAGGATGGCGGGAAAACACCCATTGAACCACTTGGCTGCTTGGATTCACCTGCCAAGCTCAGTTCCCGTGTGATGGGTTGACTTAATAAACAGTTTATTAAACTGCTGCCCAGAGCAGCTGTGGCTGCCCCATCCCTGGAAGTGTCCAGGGCCAGGTTGGACAGGGCTTGAAGCACCCTGGGCTGGTGGAAGGTGTCCCTACCCATGGCAGGGGGTGGCACTGGATGGGCTTTAATGTCCTTCCCACCCAAACCATCCTGGCATTCAGTTATGACCCTGTGATATTTCAGGATCAAGTGGCCAGTGATGTGTGGCCACTGGGTGAGTGCTCAGAACCCGAGCTTTACTGAGCTGAGCTGCACTGGTGCTGCCAATTCCAACAAGTAGACACCTCCCTGCAGGTGCACTTTGTGCCTCTGTTGCTATTTGGGCTGCATTTAAGCAGTTGGAACTTTTTTTGACTGCTGGCCATTAAATGTGTGTGTTTTCATCTTACAAATTCTTAACAGATATCAGATAATGGCTGCAGAAAGGCAGAAGGCCAAAGAAGAGCAGAGAGAAAGGCAGGAAGATGAAGACAAAGAGGATGATACGAGCAAGGAGGAGCAGAGTGAGCCAACAACAGATGAGCTGCCTGTGAAACACCGCACAGAGCTGGATCAGGCTGCGCGGGAGGGAGATCAAGCTCCAAGTGAACAAGCTGGGGACCAAGCTCCAAGTGAACAAGCTGGGGACCAAGCTCAAAATGAGCAAGCTGAAAGCCTGGGGTCATCTGAAAGCCTGAGTTTGTCTGAGAAAGCCACGTTACCCCAGAAGAACGCAACAGAGGGCTCGGAGAAGGTGACCAGCAGCCGGGAGAAGAGGGAATCCCGTCGGCAGAGGGGGCTGGAGCACAACGACTTGCAGAACAAGCATGTCCTGTTGTCCTTCGAAGGACCATCTTCACTGTGCCTTGAGGAACAGAGCACTTGTGAAGAGGCCCTGGAAACTGCTCCAGTGCCAGAGAAATCCTCAGCACAAGGTGATACTGTCCCTCAGGGAAGCAGTGAGGAGGAGAAAAGTCTGAGTGAAGAAAGAGCACTTCCAGGCACACCACCATCAAGTGAGATAAAAGAAAGTGGTTCTGTTCCTGAGCAACCACCTGTAGAAGCAGGTGATGTGGCAACTGATAGAACAAAAACACAAGGGAATCAGAGTAACCAAATAAAAGGCAGCCAAAGCTTTACCTGCCCTGAAAGGCCCACGAATCTTGCACTGAATCTTCATCATACCCTGTCTGCTGCCGGGAGCTTTCGGAGACCCTCTGACCCCATGGCAGATAAAAACAAACGCCTTGCTCAGAGAGCAGCCAAGGAGCTGGACAGCCCCACGTCTGCTGCAATCCAGAGATACGTGGATGACCCAGAGAAGCTGAAGTTCAAGAGGGAGAAGTGGAAAGGCAAGAGACAGTCTGATGCTGGTCAGAATGACGTGTTGAGTCAGTCTCTGGATGGAAGGACACGGGCGGATAAGTCTCCTCAGGATCAGCTGGAGTAAGGGCAGCTTCCTTTTGATTTGCTTTACAGGAAACAGATATCTGGAATGTTTAAAAACAGATGGAGAATTCCTGGGAGCTGTACATCTGGCCATGCTGTGGGAACAAAGGGAGCTGTGAACAACTTGTGTTCCTCAGCTCCCAGTCCTGCAGTGGGTCTGTATGGGCAGAGTGTTTTCAGAGGCTCACAAAACATACAAAGCCCGCCTGGCTGAATTAAAATGGACAGTCAGGGCTTTAGTTGAAGCAGTGGCTGGAGTTTATTTTCATGTGTCTTATATCCACTGAAAACAAGGTTTTAGTGACCTGCAGTTGGTGAGCATCATCCCTCTGATATGGCAGGAAATCTGACATTGCCATGTTTTTTCATTTGTCTAGTACATTTTGCACTTAAAAGTGAGTTGCGAGAGCTGATCGGGGATTCTGTCCCAGATAAATCATTGCTGTGTGCTACTTAAAAGGGCTGAAATATTAAGAGGCTACAGACTTTATTAAAATGTATATTCTGAAACTTACCTTGTAACACTGCAGGAAGAAGGGGAGTTCAGCTTCATTAAGTGATCTCTCAACACTGGCCCAGACTGTTGCCATGAATCAGGTACTGATGCCATTGTGCATATTCATACCTAATTATCTTGGTTTATAATTATTGAAGAATTGTAGATAACTCTCTTGTGTATTTGCTATGCCTGTTTTTCCTTCAGGTTGTTTTTTTTTGGGTTTTTTGGGTTTTTTTTTGCTTGATATCCATGTAAAATAAACCATTAGCAAATATTACACAAGAGTTTGAAAACTTAATTTTGTGTAAACGCACCTTTGGTTAAATTCTTAGATATAGTTGGATCTTATATTAGTAAGCTAATATTGATTGGGTAAAGTGTTTTGTCTTAATGAAGCAAACCTTTTTGACCATTCTAGTTTATAAAACCATTTAAAGGATCTATTTCAGTCACTCTACAGTGTTTGACTCCTCCTCTCCGTTGTAGCAATCACCAGATGCGATAGAAGAAGAAAAAGGCAGCAAGAAATACCCTGTGCAGAAGAAACCCAGTGACCACTTACCTACCTCAGACACAGCTGTCTCTGTGCAGCCAGCCACTCAGCAAGGGGATGCCAAGTATGTGCTGTGTGTGAGACTGGTCTGTCTCTGAGAAAATAGGGGAAAAAGGGCATTTTCCACTTGTGCTTCAATTGGGCATCTTGAGACTGAGGTTGTGGAGAGACACGTGTTGGCATCATCTGCACAAGTGGCTGCTGCTGCCTCACACCTGACCCTGCTGAGAGGCACGTTCTCTGCTTCTTGCACAGCCCTTGGCTTTGAACTGGTTCTTGTTGAAGTAAGAACCAACTTACAGCTCAGGTCAAAGGTTCATGTAGTGTCATACAATACCAAGAGAAAAGCTGAAGAACCCAGCAAGCATGTAATGCTGCTTCCTCAGCTTCTGGCTCTCTGCAGCCCAGGGACTTCCTGAGCCAGAGATGGTGCTTTGGGGGTGTGATGAGTTGTCTCTGTGTGCTCCAGTCCAGGAAATATCAGAACGTCCAGGTGTGCTTTCAGAGTCTTTCCTTTTTCTTGTTGCTGCTCAGTTTTTCTGCAGGTTGGAATTAACTATTCCCAGTAGAGGGTAATCCTGGTGTGGGTTATTGCTAAGAGTCTGTTCTCTTCCACCTTCCACTCCTAATGGGACACACTTGTATCTGCTTTTGTGCTCAGGTCTGCTTTTAAAAGTCCTTTGCGCAGACTTTTGGGGAAAAAGCCAGACAAGAAAATCCCAAAGGAGAGCTCTGATGTGATTGACGAAGGAGATGGCCTGTCTCTTGTGTCCTGTGTCCTCTTTCCAGACCCAGGAGGAACCCAGAAAGCCTCAGAAGGTGAGTTTGTGTGACCTACCCCTGAGCACAAACCGACCCTGCAGGACGCAGTGCCCCTCTCTAATGCCCAAATGCCTCCGTGTCCCAGCTCCTGCGGGGCAGCCAGGCCGGCCCCAGGCGGGGGAGCGCCCCGGCAAGGAGAGCAGCAAAGCCAAGAAGAACAGAACCATCAAGATCAGCAAGATCTCCAGCGTGTCCCAGAACTGGCGCGCGTCCATGGTCCGGGAGATCGCGAACGCCAACGAGCTGAAACACCTCGATGAGTTCCTCCTGAACAAGGTACGAGGTTCTCACCCAGCAGCAATTTCAACTCTGTTCGCTGGTTGTGTGGAATTTCAGAGCCTGCTTTTTTAGCTGCAAGTTTGTGTCAAAATTTCAAGGAAAAGGGAATTGATTGGGTGGCTTGACTGAGTAAAGTCTGTATTAGAGCCCTTCCTAATCCTTTCTTTAAGCCTCTAAATGCATTATGTTGCATTAAATGCTCAGGGCATTCATGTTAGTTCCTCATCTGTTTACAAACAAGTGAGCAGCAAAAGTTGTAGTAAAAAATGTAGCATGAGTTGTAAGGAAGTATTTCTCTAGAGCTGAACTGCCCGACTCCTGTTTTGTGTGATCATCATCATCATCATCACGGTGCATTAAGAAACGTTGTTTTAAATAATTGGAGTGCTCACAGATGACAAAGCCCAGCAACTGGAGGTGAACTCTGGTGGGATGTTCTTGTTTTCATGAAATCTGATGCAGGTGTATTTGCCTTCTAGATCAATGACTTAAGCTCCCAGAAGTCTGGTGTTGAATGTTTGTTTTTTGAAGCCACAGAGAAGTTTAGAGGAAACATCAAGACCATGTACTCTGCTCCTGTAAGTAGTAAGTCTCAATAAAGCAAAGTTGGCAGGCAATAAATGAGTTGAGTGTGCTGGTTAAAGGCCCGTCCTGCAGCTCTTTAACAAAGCAGTTCAGCAATTCTTAGCACAGAATTCAAAGCTGAGTGTTGGACTCATTTTACAGTTCTGCTGTAATCTTCAGCGGGTTCCTTTGTCCCCTTTTCACATTCGCTCAGCCATGAATTTATTTTTAGAAATGGATGGATTTTGCTGTCTTCAGCCTCTTAATGCTGCTGTGTTTGAACAGGAAAGAGAGGTGCCAACAGCTTTCCCAGTGCTCCTCTGACACTGCCTTGTCTCAGCCAAGTGCTGCTGGACAGTGCAGGGGGAAGTGTGTTAACCTGTTTCTGTCATGGGCTGTTGTCTCTGACTTTGATCACGGCTGTGCTTTCTCACCTCTGAACTTAAACACGTCAAAGTATGAAACTGCCTCAACAGTGTCCAAAAACTGCCTTACAAGTAATTTTCCTTTCTCTAGAATGGACAAATCCACGTTGGCTACAAAGATCTGGTGGAAAATTACCAGCTTCTAGTTACAAATCTGGCCCAAAAAAGGGAAGAGAAAGAAGTCAAGCTGGTTTTGAATCTCTTTCAATCCCTTCTGGATGAATTCATCAGAGGATATACAAAAAAAGAGGAGTCTGAGCAGCCCAAGGTACAAAGTTATTCTGTTACTGGCTTATGGGATGATGCAATGCTGCTGCTCTCTGGGCATGAGGGACCTGTGTCACCTCAGAAACCTCCTCCTAGCGTTCCTACGTTACTTGCCATCCACACATGGCATGTTAACGAATTCTGAGTGCTGTTACACCCTTTTGGAATTGTTAATCTTTTAACTGACTCTTAATATTTTCAGAATCTGAAGGTGTTTGTGCATGTTCTTTGATAAAAACAGAGGAGTTCTCTGGAGGTTTGAGAGGTGGAATTTGTTTGTCATCAGGCAGTGAGCTCAGCTGGTCTTTAGGAAGTTGGTAGTGTGAGCTCAGGCAACCCAAGCTGAAGCTGCAGGATAGTGTCTGGAATGTCTGGAGGTGAAGTAGAGCTTGGGAAAACTCAACAGGGAAAAAAGGGAATGAAATGTCTGAATTTCGAAGGCTGACTCCAGTTTTGTATCCCACTGCAGCAAACCAAAGCCCAGAAGAAGAAACGAAAACAAGATCGTGCAGTGAGTACTTTTCTGTGCAATAATCCACGTCCTCAGGTGCACCCAGAGAACACGAACACATTGGAAGTGCAGGATTCTGTACTGATGTTCTGTTTTATTTTGCATGCTAATTCGCTTGCCCCTTATGAAGATGTAGCATGATTTAAAACTGTTCTTCATAAAGCAGAAATCTTGCTTTTATGCAGTGATAGGTGGTACTCAAACATTTTCTTGCTTGTCCACAGCATCTTTCAGAACCCAATGGCTTTCTCAGTCATGGGCTATTTAAAGGAAAACTCCTGAATACTAACAACAAACTATAGTTCCTGTATTGCACTGATGAACTATAAGAGAGCAAGTTAATTATGAAACAATCCAGCAAACCCAACTGCCTTAAGATAGGGTGAAACTTGGTTTCGAGGTCAAACCCTTCAGTTGTGCTTGTAAAATAAAAGTGGAAAATCTGATTTGTGGTAGATGGTTTTATTAGAAATAAAATCATGAATTGCTTTCTGTGCCCCACCAGATTGAGGAGCACAATGGCCACGTGTTCACCAACTACCAAGTGAGCATCCGGCAGTCGTGCGAGCACTGCGCGTCCTACATCTGGCCCATGGAGAAGGCCTGTCTGTGCAGTGGTGAGTGAGACCACACGGCCCTCCTTCCTGCTCGGGATCCGTGGCTGCTCGGGGCTTTGGCTGCTGCACGTGGGCCTCAGTGAACAAACAGCACGTGTGGGTTATAGAGGGAGGGAACAACGCGTGTTTTAGTGTGATTTGGGTGCTTGTAACGATTGCTCCTTTCTCTAGTTTGCAAGTTGACTTGTCACAAGAAGTGCATGTCCAAAATCCAGAGCAGCTGTACCTCCTGTGGGAAGAAGGTAAGGCCTGTAGGTCTGGGCTGGGGTTCTGTGGTGCCACAAGTGGTGCACGCAAAATGCTGCCTTTGCTTCTCAGCAAGGGATCAGTGGCTGTCCAGGCACTGAGTGAAAATCCCTTAAATAGTTCCCTTCTCTGTCTGCATGTAGGCAGAGGCAGGCCCTGCACTTGCAGAAACACAACATTCTTCTAAGAGGAGATGCCTGAGCTAATTTGGGAGCTCTTCTCTCAGAGCATGTGTGCAGTGTTGGACAAATTGTGAAAGAAATCCTTCCGTGTGACCCATCAGTGTTCTTTATTGCTGCAGCTCAGGAAATCTGCCTTGTGATCAAAGGCGTGTAGCAGGCAGGAATAAAGCTCAGCTTTAGTGCCTGGCAGCCAAAGCTGATTGGAGCATGAAGGGATGGAGGTTTGTGGCTTGGGAAGAGGCGTTCACAGTGCCTGACCTGTATCCATCGCAGAGCGAGCAGGACACGGAACCGCGGCACTTTGGGGTGTGTGTGAGCTCCCTGACCAGCGAGAGGAACTCGGTGCCTGTTGTCTTGGAGAAGCTGCTGGAGTACGTGGAGATGCACGGGCTCTACACAGAGGGCATCTACAGGAAATCGGGCTCTGCAAACCGCATGAAGGAGCTGAAACAGCTGCTGCAAGCAGGTCAGGCTCTGTTGCACAGCCCTCGGCCTTCCTCCTGTGATACCAGTGTTCCCTGCGATTGTCTGACAGTATCTGGCACTTCTTGGTGTTTTTAAAACAGCTTTTTGGTGACCATGCAGGCTGTACTGTTTTTGTTGCCTGCAAAAAGCTGGGGAGCTCCTCTACATGACCATCAGTAGACTTTCTTTTTTTTCCTTCTGAATTCCACTTGGATTCTGGGAACACAGATTTGAGCATTTCTGAACTTATTTCTTTGGGCTCTCGCTGTGAATGGAGGAATGAACTGCTCTTACAAAACGTTCCTTTGCAGACCCAAACTCGGTGAAACTGGAGAATTACCCTATCCACACCATCACGGGGATCCTGAAGCAGTGGCTGCGGGAGTTGCCAGACCCCCTGATGACGTCGGCGCAGTACAATGATTTCCTCAGAGCTGTTGGTAGGTTTGCAAACCACTCTTCAAACGTTTCTTCTGTAACTCATTATGCCCTGGGGAGAAGAAACTCTTAGGATGCTCATGCTGGATGAACAGCTCATTCCAGTGCACTTACAGCAAGGATTTTAGGCATTTTACATCAAACACTTTTCAGGGAATTTCTCCTCCGGTTTACTGCATCTTCCTTCAGGATTCCTTTTTTCCTTTGCCTTTGTCTCTGTACAGCTGCTCTTTCTAAAACCAGTGAGATTGTAAATAAGTTGCCTTTCATGCTGGGTTTTTTCTCCTTGATGGTCTGAACCAGATCTTAATACCCAGATATCCCAAACCTCTTTTAGCATCAGTGGGATCAACGTACACTAAATGTTGTTGGAGGTCTTGATGTGTCACTTGATGAGCAGCAGGACCATTTGCAGTGCCATGGGGGTACTTTAACATTCATCTGGGAGATGAAATGTCAGTGAGACTTACAAGAATTTAGGAACTTTAGCTTTCCACGAGCCTTGCACAGCACTGATCACCTTGTGCCTTCTCCCTTTGTGCAGAACTACCAGAAAAACAGGAGCAACTCTGTGCCATTTACAGTGTCCTGGAACAGCTCCCACAAGCAAATCATAATACCCTGGAGCGACTCATCTTCCATCTCGTCAAGTAATGAGTTTAATTACTTCATTTGTAGAGAAACTGTGTGACTCTGAGTGCTCTTTGGAAGCTTTCTTAAGCCTTAAACTCTTTTAGTGTAGGGATTGTGCTGCTGGTTTAGACAGGAAAGAATTGAAGCTGGTAATTGTGCCTGAGAGCAGATGCATGGTTTCTTCTACTTCCTGGTGTGTTTGGATCAAATCAGGCAAGGACAGCTTTGAAGCCAAGGTAGATCTCACAGCCCTGGTGAGCCACGTGAACACCAGGGCTTATCCAGATGGTACACAGTGACCTGAGGACGAGCACGTGTGAGTCTGAGGAGCAGGGATGAATGGTGCTGCTAAAGGGAACTTGAGGATTTTCCAAGTGGCCCTCTGAACATGGTTTTTGGAGAGGAAACATTGAATGGGAGGCAACCAGACTGACTTAACCTGGGTGACACCCTGGGCCTTTCTCTGCTGCATGACATTTTGTCTACTTAGTAGGAGTGAAGTACTTTTAAGGTTTTTTTGAGCTGTTGTATGTTCTGAGTGCCTGAGAGGCCCAGTTGCATGTCTTATGGGAACTCTGGCCTGGTGTGATCCGGTTGCCTGTATTCTAACAAGGTTTGCTCCAAATCTCTTTTCCTCATGCTCAGAGTGGCTTTGATAGAAGATGTCAACCGTATGTCACCCAATGCCCTGGCCATTGTGTTTGCTCCGTGCCTCCTGCGCTGCCCAGATACCTCTGACCCCTTAACCAGCATGAAGGATGTCTCAAAAACAACCATGTGAGTTTTAGCAGTCTAAGGAAAAGTATTTTCTCCAAAAGAGTACTTCAGAATGGGATGGAAGGCCAGTGCTACCCTGCATTTGTGACAGCCTTGTTCATGTCAAGCAGACAAACTGAGGGTTAAGAATTGCTGATCCTGGCTCTACTAGAGCTGCCCATTTAGCATGAAGTAGGGTGACTTATAAGTCTTAAATACCAGGTTTGTGTTTTACATCAAGATAATTTTGGGGGGCATTGTACATTAATCATCTGTTTGGCTGAGATACAGGCCATAATGAGCAGTGTGATATAGAATTAAGCTGTCTCCTGTGTACATGAAACCCCCTGATAATGTCTTCTGTCTTGTTCCTTGAATTGAGGAAGGTTCTGTTCTTGATCCTCTCTGTTCTCACCCTCCAGCTCTGGCTTTCTGAGTGCCCCTTGCTGTGCATCTGCCTCCAGTCAGATGCAGAAAACAAAAGTCTGAAAACTTACCTTCTGCTGTAACTTTTTACTGACCCCTGGGGCCACAGAAGTGGAGAAGGGCAGTTGCAAATTCATTCTGTGCCAGCACAGGGAAGACAGGTAGAAGCAGCAGAAGCTGTTGGCAGCCGTGGTAATGTCTGTGCTCACCACTGTGTGCAGTCAGCATGGGAGGCTCTGGTTGTCCCAGGAGGAACATGTGCCATTACCTTTAACCATCACCTGTCCTGTTCTGCTTGCTGTGTTGGACTCTCCACCCTGTCACCACGCAGTGCTACCTGTAAGGGATGTGTTGGCACACTGTGGTCATGAGCCAGCCATGTGTGTGTGGCAAACACACCCAGAGCAGGAGAGGCGTCTCATCCCACCGTGGTTGTTCCAGAGCTTTTACGGCATGAGGCTGCTCCGTAAACTCTTGCCCTTTTCCCCAGGTGTGTAGAGATGCTCATAAAGGAACAGATAAGGAAGTACAAGATCAAAATGGAGGAGATCAATCAGCTGGAAGCAGCAGAGAGCATCGCCTTTCGACGACTCTCGTTGCTCCGGCAGAATACAGTAAGTATTGCAATAAACTCACCGGCCCACCAGGCTTTTGAGAATGAAGTGCTATTTATTTATCCTGTCCATCCCGCTCAGTAAGTGCACATAAAAAATTGCAAGGTAAGAAGAAAAGGGATTTGCACTTGCCCAAAGCTGTAGGTAGGAGCTAAATACACAGCTCAACTGGAGTCTGAAAAATGAGGGGTGGGGATCTGCTCCTGTAGTGGTCAAAATCTATTCCCATATAATTAATGAGTAGAACTAAGATTGATTCTCTGACACGGCAAAGGAGTTCCTTCACTCCAGACTGGTTGGTGGGCAAAAATATGCTGTGTTCTAGTAGGGCAAATACACTTATTCTTTGTTTTTGTTGTGCTGGTTAGAACAAACCAAACTGTCTGATCAGAAGCTGCACATAATGAATTTGGTCTCCGTCTCTCTCTAGCTCTGGCCTGTAAAACTTGGGTTCTCTTCCCCTTACGAGGGGAAGCTGGTATGTACAAGTGCATGGGCTCTTCTTGTGGTAGTTGCATGACTAAAATACTTACTACACGTGTTGTAATTTTGTTTTAAACACTCTAAAACAACCAAGACTGCATGTGTTGGTGCAATTCCTCCTCACCCCAGACTGCATGCAGGGCTGCTGGCCTGTTCTGTCCTCACCTGGTATTTTAGACACTGTACGTGTTTATTGGCTCATGAGTGACTACTAAAACTTAAGCTGGGGCTGACAGACCAAAAAAGGTAACAAAGCCCTGGAACTCAGGTGATTAGGAAATTTTCTCTTACATTTGTATGGAAAACTAACAGCTCTTCAATCCCCTCAGCCTTTCCTTTGACCTACTCGTTTGTCTTGCCCCCTGCAACTTGCAGACAGTCAAGACTGGTGTTGCTGCTTGTGACTGAGAGGTGTTGCACGTGACTTTGTCTTGCAGAGTAAAAGCTCTCAGGTCAAAGGAAATGACAGTGGCACCTCAGAGCTGGACTCGGTGCACGAAGACGAGGAAGTTTCTGATGCCAACAGCCGGGAAAAAGAGATTCTCATCGATCGCATCCAGTCCATAAAAGAAGAAAAGTAAGTCCCCCTCCACCTGGGTAGGACTTGGAGGCAGTACAGGCAGTAAAGCAGGATACCTTTTGCCCAAAGGGATCTAACTCCATTCTGTGGAAGGGGAAAATACAAAGGACTAACTGACAGAAAGTACTGTGAGAATTAGTATTTAATGACTACATGCTCCACCTCTGAATGTGAGCTGCATGAGGTTGCTGGTGTTGGTTGAGGGCTCCAACCCCTGTTTGGTGCAGGGAGGACATAACTTACCGCTTACCTGAGCTGGACCAGCGGGGCTCCGACGAGGAAAACGTGGACTCGGAGACCTCGGCAAGCACGGAGAGCCTGCTGGAGGACAGGACGGGCCGGGTGGATACCGAAGGTCAGTATTAAGGTAGTGTGTGCTTTTTTTTTATTCTACATCTTCCTCTGCATACAGCCAAGTGACCAGATGTTTTCTGCTCACAGTGGCTGCTCTCAGTCTCTAAGTATCTTGTCTCTTTAAAGCAATTATTGGACTACACTGCCCTGCTCAGAGCTCCAGCCTGCCCGCCAAAGACATTTGCAAAGTGCCTTCCCTCCCGCAAACCTCTCCCCGTCCTTACTCCACATCCCTGGCTTCGAGGCGCAGATACTCCCTAACGGTGTCCAAGACGAAGGTGCCCCGCCGCACCCCGGTGATGCCAACAGCAAACATCAAACTTCCCCCGGGGCTGTTCAAGCACACGGAGGGCGGGGGTGCCGGGGCGCTGTGGCACAGGGAGCAGGCGGCACGGCGCCCCGACAGCCGCCACTCCGCGTACATCGAGTACGAGCCCACCGCCAAGCTCCAGCGCAGGTTCTCAGACCCTTCCTCTCACAGCCCCTGCGTGCATGAGTGATGTCCTGCAGTGAACTCCCACTGAACTCCTGCAATGAAATCCCATTGAAATTCTGCAGTGACATCCTGCACCGACATCCTGCAGTGAACTCCCACTGGAATCCTGCAGTGAACTCCCACTGGAATCCTGCAGTGAACTCCCAGTGAAATCCTGCAGTGACATCCTGCAGTGAACTCCCAGTGAAGTCCTGCAGTGACATCCACTGGAATCCTGCAGTGACATCCTGCAGTGACATCCTGCAGTGACATCCACTGGAATCCTGCAGTGACATCCTGCAGTGACATCCACTGGAATCCTGCAGTGACATCCTGCAGTGACATCCACTGGAATCCTGCAGTGACATCCTGCAGTGAACTCACAGTGAAATCCTGCAGTGAAATCCTAGTGACATCCCGCCGTGAAATCCTGTCGTGAACTCCTGCAATGAAATCCTTCCTTGAAATCCTGCAGTGCAATCCCACTAGAATCCTGCAGTGAAATCCCAGTGACATCCCACTGAAATCCTTCCTTGAAATCCTGCAGTGAAATCCCACAGTGAAATCCCAGTGACATCTTGTAGTGACATCCCACTGAAACCCTTCCTTGGAGTCCCACAGTGAACTCCCAGTGACATCCCATTGAAATCCTGCAGTGAAATCCCGCAGTGAAATCCCAGTGACATCCCACTGAAACCCTTCCTTGGAACCCCGCAGTGAAATCCCAGTGACATCCCACTGAAACCCTTCCTTGGAATCCCGCAGTGAAATCCCAGTGACATCCCACTGAAACCCTTCCTTGGAATCCCGCAGTGAATTCCTTCAGCTCCCGGGACCCCTCTGGGATTCACCCACAGCCTTTGGCTTTAACCCTTTTTGGAAGGCTGTGACTTTGCCCTGCCAGGAGGGCAGCCTGGAAATGTACAGTACTGTAAAGGTTAAGCGAGGTTGTTTAAAGCAAATATTCTCCACTTTAAACTAAAGCCTTGCTAAAAAGGTAAAACTTAGTGTTGAGTGTACAGAAAACGAGCCCCCCCCTTCTGCTGCCGTGCCTTTTCCATTTGCCTTACAATGGACCCTCAGGGGACCAACAGTGAGTTTAGGTCAATGTGTGTTGCCTTAATTTTTTTTTTATGACAATTTTCTGTGTGGTTTACAGAACTGTTTAACGTGTAATAGCCTTAACTGAGACCAAAATGTATAAAGACGTTTATTAAAACATTGCACTTTTAAAAAATACGTGTGTTGGTGTATCAACGTCTGGGTAACAAGCAATTTATTCTGAAGGGAGCCTTTAGTCGGAGCTGCTGCCTTTATGAAGGACAGATAGAGGGTGGGGGGAGCTTTGAATGGGGGTAGCACCAACAAGGGGCAGTTTTGGTGCTTTGGAATAAACCACAACCAGCCGGGAGCTGCCTCACCCTTCCCCAGGGAGGGGGACTCACCTGCGGCCGCGGGGCCATCGCTCCTCCCTGCTGTGAAATATAAATAATAAACCGGGTTTTAGCGCCCTGTCGGGCTGAGGGGCGAGCCCGGCTCACCCCGCGCAGCGCCGCCACAACACACACACAGACAGCCACACACACACACACACCCCGGCGCGGCATACCTGGAAAACAGGCCCGCTTTCGGGGCGGGTTTGGGCTGTTTCCCCGCAGTTCCGGGGCTGTATTTTTAAATTAATTTCAAATAAAGCGCGGCGGGAAGGCGCGCGCGGCGCTTCCTGCGCGGCCCAAGATGGCGGGCGGCGCCTGAGGGCAGCGCGGGGCCCGCCATGGCGGCGGCGCGGCTGGAGCTCAACATGGTGCGGCTGCTGAGCCGCTGCGAGGCGCTGGCCGCGGAGCGCCGGGACCCCGCCGAGTGGCGCCTGGAGAAGGTGAGGCCGCCGGGCCCCTCAGGGCTGCGGCCGGGCCCCTCGGATAGCCTGCGGTTCGGCCCCTCAATACCCCGCGGTCGGGCCCCTCAGTGACCCCTGGCTCTGCCCTTCAGTGCCCCCCGACTGTGCCCCTCAAATAACCCCCAGTTTTGCCCCTCAAATAACCCACGGTTCGGCCCCTCAATATCGTGGTTCTGCCCCTCAGTACCCCGCGGTCGGGCCCCTCAGTGACCCCTGGCTCTGCCCTTCAGTGCCCCCCGACTGTGCCCCTCAAATAACCC